>UYYA01005447.1:3306-21899 GCA_900624975.1 Angiostrongylus costaricensis | reverse complement strand
GTGTATGCAGTGGGGAACGAACACGCGCTGTTGTCCTTACCGGGGAGCAGCGCACTTCACCACTACACCATCCGGGTCTAAAAATGCAGTTATATTAATTGTTCCACTAGAGCTGTCTTTACATTATTTTTCAAAAACATTTTTTCTTCGATTTTTCAGGAACGTTTCATATTTGAACATTTTCCATCTGAAATCTTCTTACCATGTGCGGCATTTATAAGTTCACTGTGTGACGTCTCCTTCTTACCATAAGTGAGTTCTTTGGCTTCCTTGGGTGCTGTGGGAGCTTGGGGTGCTTCTGAAAATCAGTGATCCATTGAATTGATATGAATAAACAACGAAAACACAGAATTTAGCCTATCGATCGTCATCGCTGAGTCGTTTCTCACTCACTCGGTGACATGCCGGTTCCTTTAGCGTAATCTGACAGCGACACTTTCGGCAAAACGTAACGATCGGTCTGGTGATATCTCAAGTCTGAAGTCAGTTTAATCTATCCCATTGGTATCTTCGCGTAGACTGAAGAAAGTTAAGCATGGAAAAGATAGTTCAATAATAAAACTCTAACCGTTGTCTTTTGTGGGTCCTGCAGCCAGCAGTATGTGATAGGGGTTGTTCAAGTTATACGTATTGCTTCGATTCGAATCAATTTGTTGACTAAACAACCAAGAAATGTAGTAATTACTGTATATTTCGTAAGAAAAGCATAGGTGCTCGCATTTTTTCCTCGGTAATCTAACACGAAGTTACTAAAAAAAACCACATTCTGTTAACGTTCTCGCGTCATCACCTTCTTCAGAGCTGGATTGACCCCAATTGATAGACTACAGTTGTTCCGTTTTCTGATGTGGTTCTTCGTGATCGCATCAAATCGCGAATCAGTGGAGCACCGCTCGGATGCTAGTTACTAGTTTGCTAGTTCGCATACCTACTAGTTCTAGTTTGCATACTTACTACTTTTTTCCCCTTGAGAACGATGGTGATCAGTAATTTTGCTTTATTTGTTTTTCCATCTTTTTTTCTTTACTATGCGAATAGTCGCAAACATAACACAAACAGTCGCACAACGAATTTCCTGTAATTCACTGCACACTCATACTGTGTCGTGTGTTCTAACGGCGCTTGTGAACAGACGTTCTGTTGGCTGATATCAGAGTGGCATAAGCGTCGACAGCATAACTTAACTAGCTATCCAGCTGTCCTACCCCTTGTCCTGCTAAGTAGCCCATGTGAACAAAATACATCTTTTACGGGTATGTGGAGTGGTTCCAAACCCATTAACAAAAATTTGCAGTAATGCTTGATCGAACAGGAATTTTCTGTAATACACAAAACCATATATATCCCTTAGTACATGAGCTCCACCCAACGGTTTACTGTCTCATCATTGCTAAGAGATGTTCATCGATGTTGGGCTGCGATGTAAAGCGGGAGTCCATNATTCTGTGTTTTCGTTGTTTATTCATATCAATTCAATGGATCACTGATTTTCAGAAGCACCCCAAGCTCCCACAGCACCCAAGGAAGCCAAAGAACTCACTTATGGTAAGAAGGAGACGTCACACAGTGAACTTATAAATGCCGCACATGGTAAGAAGATTTCAGATGGAAAATGTTCAAATATGAAACGTTCCTGAAAAATCGAAGAAAAAATGTTTTTGAAAAATAATGTAAAGACAGCTCTAGTGGAACAATTAATATAACTGCATTTTTAGACCCGGATGGTGTAGTGGTGAAGTGCGCTGCTCCCCGGTAAGGACAACAGCGCGTGTTCGTTCCCCACTGCATACACCTGTGGTCCGGAGTTTTGCAAATATCTCAGCACTTCATACTGCATTTATAGTTATTACACTAATTAATGACAATATTGTATTAACAGTAGCTGTATGGAACGATTTCGGTAGCAAGTTGATGAAATCCTCTCAACGGTTTACCGCCTCATCGTGGCTGTGGGAGGTGTTCTAGGTATCCAGATGCGATGTACTCCGGGAGGATTTGTCCCCACACCAGGGTCTCCCAAACTGAGGAGTCCGGCGTTTCCATCAGGAAGCCTAGCTAAGAGTAAACCAATACCAGGATCCGCCACCACCCTGGTATTAAAATCGTATGGTGGCAAATTTCCCTCTGATCGACATGGGCTGCGACTGCACGTGGTGGTGAAGACCTGGGGCAAACTTTGGCCAGGTTGATTGTGGGTTCCCAGGGAACCACAATTGAATTTCCTGTAATTCACTGCACACTCATACTGTGTCGTGTGTTCTAACGGCGCTTATGAACAGACGTTCTGTTGGCTGATATCAGAGTGGCATAAGCGTCGACAGCATAACTTAACTAGCTATCCAGCTGTCCTACCCCTTGTCCTGCTAAGTAGCCCATGTGAACAAAATACATCTTTTACGGGTATGTGGAGTGGTTCCAAACGCATTAACAAAAATTTGCAGTAATGCTTGATCGAACAGGAATTTTCTGTAATACACAAAACCATATATATCCTTAGTACATGAGCTCCACCCAACGGTTTACTGTCTCATCATTGCTAAGAGATGTTCATCGATGTTGGGCTGCGATGTAAAGCGGGAGTCCATCCCCTTAGCATCACCTCTCAAGCTGAGGAGTCCGACGGTTCCATCCGGAAGCCCAGCCAAGAGAAAGGCAATGCCAGGAGTAACGACAATCGTGTTATAACTCTAATCCAATGGTGGCAATGCTCCGTCTGATCTACAACGGCGGCAACTATCTGGAGTGGTGACCTGCGTGAGACTTTGGCTGGGCTGACCTCGGGAGTCCACAGAACCAAAAACCGTCAAACCTAAATGGTAATCAATAATATTCGAATAACAATGACTACCCCAACAATTAGCACTTATTGCCTTTGTTGAGCGTGTGTGGCGCAGTGGTTGGAGGCACCACTGCGACACGCACGTGGAATCGATTCCCGCGCCCATGGCCAACCGAGGTTTCCATCCACCCGGTGTCGACAAAGTGGTACCAGACTTGTCTAGGAGGATAGCACCATTGGCTCGATACATCGGTAGGCTACCGCGAGTCATTGTAAAGGCCAGATCTGCATTCAATCTCTTCCAACTAAACTTAATAAAGTCAAATGCATGGGGCATCTCTCAGGGATTGATCAATGCCGAGAGCTTTATCCTTTTTATTGCCTTTGTAATCAACGGCATCCTTTTTATTTCTGATTTGATCTCATAAATGAACTGGAATGCACCTTATAGGAATTCTTGAATACTGATATCACTTTTAGCGTGATTATTCCTCTGATGTTTCAGGATTTCTTATGATTCCGTCATGGTCGATTTTGCTCGGGACTGCCATGTTATAAAGCCTAATGTCTACATAACAAAAACTGCTCTACTTTTACCTCCAGCACTCCCACGTACACAAGTTTACACCAATATAGCCTTGTCTCGTGTTGTTTGACTATCTCTTTGGGTAAACTTGTTGTATAAACTTTATTTGTAACTTTGTTTGTAAGCTTAGTCAGCTGGCAATATCATAAAGAAGTTCGCAGAAGAAAATTTCTGCTAGACGAACGCTTTGTATTGTACTTTGCCTTCTATACAGATTTGTCTGATCAGCTGTAAAAAGTTCTGCCGACATGTGCTGAACGGCAAACACAAGGACTGGGCTGCCGACTTGACTCGATTCTGCAGAGACAACAGTGGCGCCGTCGTTCACCATCCAATTCGCTTGTATTACCGTGCGTCCATTTAAAACCTACGCAGACCCTCCCCACTCATTCGATTCACCAAGATAAGTCACTTTGTATTAAAAGGAAGCTTAGCAATACACTTGAAAGCGCTGACTGAAACGTGGAGCAGCTTATTATCAGCACCTGTACCACCTGTAATCCCGTTGAGCGTCGAGTGACTCAAGCGGGCATAAGCAAATTTTCCATTATTCTCTGTCGTGTGTACCCAAGAGTACCCCAGTGGGTTATGCTCGCTATAGAGACTCGTCGAGCATCATATCAGCATCATTCTTCTAAGCTTTTCGTGAAGAACTCTGACCATCGAATCCGTGGTCTTCCTGTTTCTCTATTGCCCTTCTGGACGCTGTAACTGTTCCGTCTGGGCGTCGGAGTGCAATCGTCTTGATCTTGCAATTGGCAAAGCTTTTGTGGGTTTTGCGAATTCTTCTCCCAGCTTCTGCCGCTTCGACCATCACTGCCGCTCTTCTCTCCTTAAGATCTTATTTTATCGCCTGTCTGCACTGTTTTCCAAGTTCGGACGTTAACTCGCGGTTGCCTGCAGCTCGTGAGAATTCATTCGAACTCTGAGCTCCCATTTTTCCAGTTTATGGTGTTTCTCGGATTTCGGTTTTTGAATCTAGCGGCTCTTCTCTTTTTTCGCGAGAAGTATAATCTAGCACGAGGGAGGCGATGGCCGCATCCCGTGTAGAATTTTGAGACCACAGCGACATCGGTTAGGCAAAACCTTCTATTTACTATGATGTAAACTATTTCGTTATGGTACTCCCCATTGAGAGACTCCCACGTCCAGCACTGAGGGTGGGGCTTCTGGAATTGCGACTTACCATGGATTGTCTTGCTCGCCATGATAAACTCAGACAGCAGCTCACCCTGTTCGATCCATTCTAATCTGTAAATCCCAATGTGACGTTCATCAGACGTTCTTCTTGGTCCAATCTTAGCGTTGAAATCTCCAATGACGACCTCGAAGAAACTGTTGTCTTCTCTGTTGAACTACTCCAAGTCCAGATAGAACGCTTCGACTTCTTCTTCGTGAAAGTTTGATATCGGCGCGTAAACGACGAAGATTGTCAAAACTGGTATTGATCCACATCTTTTTAATCGTAAACGTCCGATTTCGGTTGTAAGTTGTTCGAATGAATCGATGTTCATGGACAAACTCGTGTTGACGAGAACTCCGACACCGCTGACTCCTCTACTGTCGCATGTTCCGAGGAACAGTTCTTTGGTGTCATAGACGGTGTTGAAAGGCTCGCGTCTTCTCGTCTCAGACAGGCCGATGACGTACCTTGTCCTTCTTGCTTGCATGAACAAGTCTTCTATTGAGGACTTGTTTGTTGAAGGCGACTCCTAACCGCCTCCCATGTACTTCCCTGTCACTTGATTACAGGCTTTTGGCCGAATTGACTTGTAGAATACAATCCGCCTAAACTAGAACGCACCCACACGTATATGCCCCGTAAATACAGAAAGTTTGTCCCAATTGGCCCAACAGGAACAAGGAATCAATCCCATAGATCCACTGCGTCTCAATGAAGCAAAGGTCGCTTTTGAACCGCGATTAACCCTTTATCCGCCACCTGGGGACGCGCCAAGTAGCTTGGCGACTAACAGGTTATCAGGATTCCTTACATGAGGAAGATCCATTATTATAAGCACGAAGAAAGCAAAAAAATCAAGAAGTCACTAAGTGATCAAAAACACGAATTTTTAATCGCTCTACTTCGCGTGGCTCGAAATCACATACTGTGCAAATCCCTACTCTTGTTTAATTCGAATCCTTTTTTCCCATCCAATATACACGCAGGTTGACGGCGTACGGTATTGGGTGAGAGGTTATTAATCGTCACATAATTTTCAAAACCACCTTTTCTTAAGCACCTCTTAACGGCGTAACTTATTTCGTTTGGTATGAAGGAGGTTAAAAGGTATCTTACCTATGCTCTAAACTTGTTTTCGGAAACATCGTTACGTTTTTATCCGACCCTGAGTGGTTTCTGTTTCGTATCTATTGGAAATGGCTATTTTTCGTGGCAGGTTTAGTGATTCGTTCCCTTTTCTCCTGTGCACACATTTTCAGCCGTTCGGCACATGTTTTCGATGAGTGAATTTTTATGTGTGAAGGAGAGAACGGCAGTGCACTTGGATATTTTTATTACTTGGTTTCCGATGTCATTTTATTTTGTAGCCACTTTCTTAAAGGCTTATTTGAATATTAAAAATGGGAAGCAGTTCTCGGTTGGCTTTTCTCGTGTAAATTTTATACACTCCGACTGTCTATTCAAAGTTCAATTCAAAGTCGCCTATCTGTTGCTGTGTCGAACAGATGACGAAGGAATCATCTATGCATCCGCAGTATAGCTATTTGCTGTCCGATGACCAATCTTCTAATTTATACAAAATTTCTTCCTGACTACTCAAAGATTGAACGACTAAGATATTGTCTTAAAATGTTCTTTAGTTGTTGAATCGATAAGTCATACATATTCATTCCTTTCCACTCTCTACGAGTAGATCGAGAATGGCTTGAATTGGCGGCGTCATTCGATACGTTAGTATAAAGTGAAGTAACATCGAATGACTCCATTGCTTTTGTGTTGTTGGGTTGCGTACAACGTAGGTGATCTAGAAATACTTTAGTATTAGGCAGATGGGTTGGTACAGAATTCACCAAGTGGGCTCAATTTTCGACAATGATTTCTATACTTCTTTTCAGATTACGACTGACAGAGAAGAACACCATGGAGATGTTTTTCTTTTATTCTAACATCCAACTGAGTAGGATCTTCCAACGGTTTACCGCCTCATCGTGGCTGGGAGGTGTTCCTGGGTGTCGGACTGCGATGTACAGCGGGGAATTCGTCTCCCCGGCAGGGTCACCCAAACTGAGGAGTCCGGCATTTCTAACAGGAAACCTAGCTAAGAGTAAACCAATACCAGGATCCATCACCGTCTTGGTATCAAAGTCGCATGGTGGCGAATCTCCCTTTGATCCACAAGGGCTGCGACTGCCCGTGGAGATGAAGACCTGAGGCCAACTTTGGCTAGTAGGCTGACCTACCTAGGAACTTCAGAGAACCATAATGGCTTAACCAGCAAATCTCCGAAAAATGGAGGTTATGCTGGAGCCTGCACAACCTGTGGGGTTGGGCCATTCAAGTATCAAGTATAAAGTAACTGAGTAGGAAGCTCTTTAACCTGGCGGTGTGTACATGTGTTAATAAATCCCCTGCAAAACTGTATACATATATCCTACATAACAACTCGATTTCCATTCCATTTTTATTTTTTTCTAACAATCACCAATGTCTGCGCATGGCTTTCAATTTAATATATAATAAACTCCTCCAAACGGTTTACCGACTCATCGTGGCTGACAGCTGCTCCTGGGTGTCTTGCTGCGATATACAGCGGTGGGACCCATACCTCTAGCAGGGTCTTCCATACTAAGAAGAAGTCATGCGTTTTCATCAGGAAGTCTAGAGAGAGTAAGCCAATAGCAAGATTCACCACCGTCCTGGCATCAAATTAATCGCATGGTGGTAAATCTCCCTCTGATCCACAATGGCGGCGACTGCTTGTGATGGTGGCGACCTGGGGCAGACTTTGGCCAGGCTGATCTCGGGATTCCAGAAAACCACATTGGCTAGACCGGCAAATCTCCGTTAAAGTGAAGGTTGTGCTGGTGCCCCACACATTCATTAAGGACGGGCCATAGAAGCATCCAAGTATAACAAACGACTTTCACTTTGAAAAAATCTCGTCTCCAATATAGCGAGAATAGACCCCTATTTTCGTTACACGTAATCCTCTATAAGGTGTAAGTCGTTAAACAAGGTTTCCGAGAAGTGTCTAATCATGCCAGGAATAGTGGATATTTTTACAATGTTCTTTTTCGTCCTTAAACATCGGCACCATTATGCAGCTTGGAAGGTGTTCTCATATCAGATGATTAGCCTCATATGAATGCCTTGCCTAGTAAACGTCTGTGTTTTATAGAGCTCCGGATGAGTCATTCCTCGAAGTGAGTCCTCAGCTGTGAGAAGACTTTTGGACCAACTATTAGACCACCCATGCATGACCTAACCCAGAAAATCGCACATAGGCCCAGTCCACTACCTCAAAGATGCCACCTGTTCCAAAGTGAAGAGTTTGCTACCGGTATACAGTAAAATTCTGCTTGTTTAGCCATCTTTTGAGCGTTATCTGAATAACTTGAGTGCGAACTTTTCTTTATAATGCGAAAAGTACTGGGGAAGATGATTGAAGGTCGAAGGTGGGCGACAGATTGGTAGTACACACGATATTTCCGAGTCTTTTTGTTTTCCCACTTTTTCTAATGATAACTTCGTTATACGGTCTAATCCTCTATAAGGTGTATCCTTGGCCGTTATTGCGTTGACGACTAAGTGGAGGCTTGCCAATGGCCTTTCAAATACTCCCATCGTCGTAACATGGGCTGCAATAGGATGATATTCAAGAATAGAATTTGAACCGCAGTGATGCCCAGAATGTGGCAGTTTGACGGCTACCATCTTGAGACAGAGGCTCATAAAATTTTTATTCTTGCCAATAGATGAATTCCACATCACATCTTTCCATAAGTCGTTTTTTTGGCCTCGGTCAGCATAAGTTTCCAAATGTCGGGCTTGAATTTCATTTTTAATTTCGGCATCCACGAAAATGTTCTCCAGACAAACTATCATTGGTATCTTGTGATTCCGAGGAATTAAATTTTTATACTACTCGTCCCTGAATTCTTCGCAATCATCGTGAACAACACCGTACTCATTCTCAATTCGTGTACTTCGGCAGATAGCACAAGAGGTCTTATATTGTCCTGCGTATCCCCAAATTCTTCATAGTCGCTTTTGATGAGAGGTTAATAAATGCTTAATTCTTCATCTATCTGCACGATTCAAAGCTATAAAATTCATTTCTTGATCAGCAAACTTGATTTAGAACTATGGATCACTCCTGACTTTTAGATAGTAGCATTAACCAAATAGCCAATTCCCTGCAACGATTTGATTAAGCCAACTCTTAATAAGCCCTATACGTTTTTAATCCTTCAAGTTTTCAAGTTATAGAAAAAATGTGGGAGTGGTCAAGGAAGAAAAAGCAATGCCATCGTTGTTGGTGGCGTTTGGTCCGGCGGAATTTTATTGGTTCTGTAGTCGCCATGATTTTCGACGTCGTCAAGACATACTTGAGCCTTGGTCGTCATGTTCTAATAGAATATAGTGAAAATTTTAGTTTGGATACAATTTCTAGTCGGTATAATATCATTTTAGAGAAAAGGTATTATCATTCTTCGCAATGGCCAATAGTAGATAATCGCCCACTACATCTGTTGCTGACTAGTGTTATTTCGAAATGGCCTGAAGAAATCGCTTTCTCCTTTTTAAACAGTGTTGTACTTTGGCCGAACTCCGCCTACAAATACATTGTCTGCAGTTCGCTCTCTACCGGACATGGCCGGTACTCTCTATTTATCTATCTTTTTCCTTCGTTTTTTTCCACATAAAATTTTCACACACGACCCGTTTTGGGGCTTTTTCCACTTAGAGCTCTTTAAAAAAGCTCGGACAAACGAAACTGAACCACGCTCCAATGTTGCTTATTTATTGTTTCAGCTAGACTCCTTAAATGGACCAAGAACGGTGCTGATTTTTGAAACATGCACTGACAAGGGCGGATGTAGCGAAATGGTTTGATGCGACTTGCATGTGTGTGTCCACTGCTACGATTCGACGGCTTTGGCTTGTAAAATCCCCATCCCTCCGTTGTTGCCTACGTTCTACCAGATTTTTCTGGAAATATAAAAACATGACCCTTCAGAAGCCAGTGCATTCACCACTTATGTACAGTGGACTCAGTGATGTTTGATATAGAACGCTTCTACGCTTTGTATGGCGCATTAGAACACAATGTATTAAAACAATCAACATGTGTTTATATTATTGGGCTTACACGAGGTTAGTAATGATCTTTATTCGGCTAACGTTTCGAGGTTCCGTCTTCATCAAAACCCATGATCCGAAGCATTAAATAAATAATGTCAAGTAAAAGTATTAAAGTATTAAAGTAATATGGATTAGTATTAAAGTAAAGTGTAAAGTATTAAACTATTAAAGTAGTAGTAAAGGATTGTGGTATTAGAAGCACAAAATATTAAATCATGTAAATCCATGTACTTATTTCAACGAGGGTCTGAATAGATCAAGGCTTCTCAAGTGTTCGTTCAACATGAATTTCTCAACTCGAAGAGGATAGGAAACCCATCCGATTCACCAGTTATCGGGTACCTAAGCCAGAAGTCCGCGATTGCTAAACCATGCCATCTACTAGCTGCAAACGTGCCATGAAACGTCGTACGAGATGTTGAAGCATCTTCACCTGCAAGCGTGTTGATTTCCGTTTTTTTTTAGCCTTTTTTCACGTTTTCCACTAAGCAATCGTGTTTACTGTTCGACCACCTGTCAAGCGTGATGATCGATTGTCTCTATTTCAGTTTTCATAACAAGTGGTTGTCATTGGAACACAAAGTGTTAATGCTAAAACTTGTTCTCCGAACTACAGTGCTGGCACTCCTTTCCTAGCCGTTTAATTCCACGTTGCGCTTCGAAAATGCCATCACCCCTCCCCCCCAACTTCCACTTCCAGCAATGACATCCATTTACTTCAACGTTAAAATACAGAAGGTTGAATGTTTTTCTGGGGTTATACAATGGCGAAATAGGATTTTTTCCAGATGTTCCTTATACTCGTGGTACTACCGCTATTTGCAAATGCATTGAACCTCACCGAATCTAAGAGCTCAATTGTGCATTTTGTGCAAAATCTCTCGGATATAAACAGTATGCTTGAGGTTTTGCCGAAGGTCTGTGAACAATTTTTCTAATTCTCTTCGCAAAATTTCTAGACTTTTTAGTGCCTTCTTTACTTAAAGCTTTTCCTCATAGCAGATATGCACCATTCTGCTCAAAATATTTGTGGGTGTTTCAGTGGTTGAGAAGAGCTGAGAAGAAAAATATTACAACAAAACTCGATCTCGCTTTAACGACGCGGTATTATTCCGACTACTGTTTTTCGCAATAGGTTGAACAACGTTGAAACATCTATATACGATTAATAAAGAGAGATCCACATAGAAAACATGATGTCCTGTTGTTTCGTTAGCGAGGAAGACATCTGTGTTAATGTTTAGGAATGTAGAAGGAATGGAAAAACGTATAAAGAAGGAGAAGAGTTCCAGATTGGAGCCCTCAGGTACAAATGTCAGAAGTATGGCGTGTACACGATTGAAGGTATCCTGCTATGTAATCAAGTATCCATCCCAGAAACTCATCCAATATGTGATTTCTTCATTGCAAAAGTTTTTCTACTATTCATAGTCATGTAGAAAATATGTCATCGAGCGAATTGTACGAAGCTATCCGCTCACATCTTCCCATATACTTATCACTTTGCTATTCCGACATTTTCGAAGCTCTTTCTTAAATTCGTCGTTTTCTTTCTCAGCAATCGCGAGGTTGTTAAACAGCATACGTTTGCTTCCATACAATAACACAGATACAAAATAACCGTCGCTGACCAACCATATGCTACTCTGAGCGGCTGTTCTTTCTCGGTGAAAGATAGGTGGAAAAAGGGCCTCTGAAGAAGCCGATTCTGCCGAAATCTCAGCTACAGTTTTGTTGCATGTGTGTTATTGTATGGAATTAAACGTATGCTGTTTAACAACAATGCGACTGCTTAGAAATAAAACGATGAATTTATAATCCAATGCCGAGGTTAATAGAAAATTGATCCTTGGAGCTCTTAATATAGCAACGTTGCTTGTACTACAGTATTTTTAATGAATTTCTCTTTTTTGCACCAGGAAGCGGTAATAAAAATTATACCAGGACAAAAATCAGCATTAATCTAGCTACTTCGACTCCGCTCAGGGCCAACCGAGCCTCACATCTCTCCGGGGAAGTTGGTACCGGACTTGTCTGGAAAAAAATCACTCTCTCTAATCCAACTAGGAGCGCTCCAGCCCGGCTATCTGAGGACTCCAGGGAGAGTTGCTCGACCAGCATTCTGCGACATTCCAAATGAAATGAAACTCCTGAAGCAGCAACCTAAGCCACACGTAAAGTTGGAAGATCTTCGTGGAGCATGGATGCGAGGGTCAAATAAAATAAAATAAAAAATAAATCTAGCTTACTCAGAAAAACATTTGAAGTCGGTGGGGTTAATTCTAGTAGTAATGTAATATTCTAGGTTGTGTCACAGGGAAAAAGAAGAACCTCAAAATTGGTGAGGTCGTCGTTGTTGACAATGTGAAATCGCAATGCATGGCAAAAGGGAATTCAGTGTTCTTCAAAGAAACGGTGCGTAATACTGCTGAACCTTCAGTGGTCCAAGGGGAAATTTATCGTTAAAGGTATGTGGAATGCTGGGTCAGCCCGAATGCGACAAAATTCCTTTGCCGACCGGATTCCATGAAGCAACAAAAGTTGAGGACACGAAACCAAAAGCGACGGAAGTGAGGTGTTCACTGCTTTTGTTTTTATCTCAATTTTTTATCTTTATTCACTCCTTTTTATTTTATTTTGATATATTGATTTTTGACATTAGATACTGATATATTCCAGACCAATGTGCCTGGCTTACCCCCTGGTTGGACGATGGTCGATGAATCACGCCAGGAGATTCCTGGTACGAGTGGAAAGCACATTATCTCAAGAACGCTTGTGTTCCATCCAATAATCCAACACGCTCGGTTCGTCTAAAAGCTCTTGTGCTTTCATTTTTCTCTCCACCATTCACTTACCACGGCAGTTCGCACTGGTTCATTGTTGGTTTGAGGAACCGATTTGTACAAGATGCAATGTGAGCAAGTCCAAGATAATACAGTGTTTCTTTTATTTGTTGTCCACTTTTTTTTTGTGGTAGAGTACAGCGTCACATACAGCCGCAGATATGCTGAGATATGACCCAAACTCGGAACCTCAATTGGACTTCGAAAGACGCGGCTATCCTTGCCATGGGGTCACGAGCTATCCACTGCACCAACCGAGGCCCCTAGTTCGCCTACCTCTCTGCCAATTTATTTACTTGCTATGAAAAACATAGCAAGGGCATTGGTTATCGTAGTGGACAGCACGTAAGTCCTCGCTAACATTAATCTCGGTTTCGAAGCTTACGTGAGGCTTTTTTTCTGGTGTCTCAGTATCCTTGTGGTTGTAAATCTATGCTTGTTTAATTTTGTCCTACAATGAATACGGGTCAGGAAAGAAGCAACAGACCAAACGGGGATGTGATTGAATGAATGATTTTTGGTACGTTCGAGTTGTCCATCTATTACCTATTTATCGCTACACGCTAATTTTACCTCAACAATTCTCACTTTTGTCTATCTTGTCATCAGCCTTATTGAGCGTTCAAGTGAGACCTTGCTTTCAGAACTCATCGACAGAATGATAGAGGAGTAGGTTCAGTGTTAAGCATAGAAGAGATTGGAACCGATAGGGCAGTGCTTGGTGAAAAGGTAGGCTCCTTTAAATCCAAGAATCATCATGTTGCTCGCAAAAACGTTAAGTTGTTCGGTGTGAGAATTCCTATATTCTCTAAAACACATTTTTTGAAAAGAAAAAAGCATAGTTTGAAAACAATTCACCTCTTCTTTCTCACTGCTTTCTCAATTGTTTTACACCGGTTTAGGAATTGTAGCCATTAGAGAACTACCGGAAATTCAATGGCTTCCATCTCTGGACCTCCCTTGACATTGAATGCATTAAACAAGCTAGATTTTCTTCTTTGCTGACCAATGAGGTGAAGTATGAAAGAAGGACAAAGCTCTCGGCGTTGACCAATCCCTCAGAAATGCGCCATGCATTAAACTTCATTAAGCATCGTTTGGAGGTGACTGAATGCATATCTGGACCATACAATGGCGCGCAGTGGCCTACCAATGTATCGAGCCAGTGTGCAACTATCCTCCCAGACAAAGCGTGTACCAATTTGCCGACCCCAGAGGTATGGAAGGCTTGGTGAGCAATGGGCGCCGGGATCGATTTCACGTGTGCGTTGTAGGGCACCTCCAGCCACTGCGCCACACGCGCCCTCATATATCAGAGGCACCGTCAGAAAAGAATGTCATTAAAATTCCACAAAATCGAAAACGTCAATGAAAGGACGAATTTAGCAAAAAAGGAGCTGAATGTTAGAAATTTTAAAGGAGACAAATATCCCTTTTCTAACCAACCGGAAAAGAATATTTTCGCCACATCCGAGTCTGTGCATAAAAGACTAATACGTCATATTTTTACTTTTCCTTATTACTTTATTATGCTAATTTATTTTCGGCTTCATATGTGTTTTTTTTAGGGTTTTTCGGCTGAGAACAATCGTTTCGTACATTCAGTTTCACAAAGACTTAATATGCTAAATAAGAGGCATGTGGTTAACTTAAGAAAATTAGATTCATTATATTACTGAATCTTCTGCGTTGGTAATTTTTCTTTCATAACCCTTCTTCTCAATTTTTAGTGGAGGGCGGATAGTTGGCCATGGAACTGGGAGCAGAGACCTTTACCACAGAACGTCAACGGTATCGAACACAAAGTCTTTCAAGGTATGGCAAAAAAGATACTACTACAGAACCGTGTCACCTACGAGTGGTTGCGATTTGCTAAGAAAAATATAGCTTTTTATTTTATTGCTTTTTATCACGACGTTTATTCATTTGTATTTCTTTCGCACTATTTGGTCTGCATTGTTGACTCTTCAGCACCAAGCAAACCACGTTCTCTCTCGATGCTGTCGTGTTGTCTGGATTTCTTTTCCTCTAGACCCATCTTCCTTGAATTCTTAAAAACCGATTGCTCTCGCATCATTTAATCTCTAGCATTATAGTCTGCTTTTCTGCTTCAACTCATCCACGCTTATATGACTTCGCCAGTGCTGAAGATTTTCTGAAAAAAAATCTTTGTGCTCTATGCATCAGAAGGTGAACAGCAATTGGACTGAAAGAACACTAATTTATCCTTATATTCATATCACATATACCAACCTTGTTATAACGCAATTCCGGATGATTTTCATTGGTTTTGCATCAAGCTTTTTAACGTTTTGTCGAATGATATCCTTAGCACTTTTGCACGTTATATGGCTTGGAGTGATTCTCGACGTCAAATGCAACAAAAGTTCACTTCCCCGGTAGGATGGCGCAGGATCAAACAGTACTCCCTTGTAACACGTCTAAGGGATTTTAAGAAGATACATCAACCTGCTTGACAAATATGTACAAGGCGGGGAAACCTCACTGAAACCAATTGTTTCGTAGTTCAAAACGACTTGCCGACCACGAAATGTCACATGAAAAAAATACTTTTCATTGAATAGTCTCGTCAGCAGGAATGGCGCTTGATTAATGATGAAACGAAAAAAAGCTTTCGATGTTGAGCGGTACCTAAGGCATGCCCTATGTATTCGATTATCAGGGTGCGTGTGGCCCAGTGGTAGGAAGCGTCCTGTAATACACATGTGATCAATTTACGCGCCCTTGACCCACCAAGCTTTCCCTCACTTCGGGGTCGGCAGATTGATACCAGACTTGTCTGGGAGAATAACAATACCGGCTAGATACATCGTTAGGCCACCACTAGTCATTGTAAAGGCTAGATATGCATTCAGTCACCTTCAAACCAGCCTAATGAAGTCGAGTTCATGGCGCATAGTTGGTGAGTTGAGCAACGTCGAGAGCTTTATCCTTTATCTTTTCATCACCTACATCACTTATAGGCCTGTTTATCGTCAAGTGACTCGAGCAGGCGCCAATAATTCTTCCATCTTTCCCTGTCGCGCGGAAGAGCAGTCCAGCGGGTTCTACTCGCCTAGGAATTCGTGATCATCACAACTTTCTTCAAGGGTTTTCATGAAGAACTCTGACCACAGAGTCGGCGATTTTTCTGCAGCAGGTGTGACACCGGAACAAACCGGTCACTGACGACTCCTGTATATCGGTTGTCGTTTGCACCCATTACATTTCCAGTCCTGCTTATCTTCGATATTTTGGCGACGTGTACAATTTTTAATCCTCGATGTATGTCAGAACTCCGAATCAATTTCCACACCTGCGTTATACGAAATACTCCTGGCATCGTTCTTTCAACTGAACATTTCAAAACACTGATTGATCTTTTCGTCCTGCTTAGGTAGCTCTTCGGATCCTCTTGTTCAGCTCTGGAGATAAGTCGTTCATCATTTTGATTACCTTACCAAGGTAGAGATGACTGAAGCATTTTAAGCTATCCATGCCAATGAGCGTGAATTGGTCATACGAAACCATTCCGTTCTTCATAAACATCGTTTTTGTGAGATTTAGTCGAAGTCCAATCTTTCCACAGGCTTTGTCAAAGTCGGCAAGCAGACGTTCCGCTTGGCTAATGTTTGGTGTTATAAGGACCATGTCATCAGCAGTTACATCATGAGCAAGGCGAAGATGATGTAACTACCGACAATGGATTTTTACTCCCATATTATCCCACTCCAATGTTCGCATGACGTTCTGGAGGGTGGTGGTAAGTAATTTTGGCGAGTTTGTGTCGCCTTGCCCAACTTCTCTTTTGACGTCAACGTTAATATCGTTGTAGAATGGTGAAATCTTGGTTGTGAAACTTTTGCATAGTTCACGAAGAATCTTTATATACCGAGTAGGAACTCCTTGACAATCAAGGGGTTCCATGACTGCTTCTATCTCAGTTGAGCCGAAGGCCTTCTTTGAATTGGTGAAAGTGAGACTGAGCGGTTTTTTGTACTGTCGCAATACTTCCATAACTCTTGTTATGGTGTAGAAGTGATCCATCGCAATTGGGCAATAGTTGGCGAAATCGTGGTGGTCACCCTTTTTGAGCAATACCAAGGCTCTCTGTTCTTCCACTGAATAAAAAGCATGTATTCACATGTAACGTGTGGAAAGCTGAGGCAGTGAGGACTGGCGGAAGATTCTTCGGGTGTTTAGATCCTATCCTTCCCGGACCTGATGTTTGTTCTTCACCGACGAAATATTTCGGATTTTGGAATGGAAAAGATGTGGTACGAATTATCTCCATTTTCCTTTACTTTATACAAAGGCAGGAGGACGTGGCTCATAAAGAAACTCGAGCATAAAGCGCGAATGTTTTCTCCATTGCCTTGTTGGAAGCTGTAACTGTTCTACCAATGCATCGAACTGCAACCATCTTGGCTTTGTAAACTGCAAAGCTTCGGTTTCCTTTGCGATTGTTTTCCCAGATTCTACAACTTTGACTATAACTGCCGCATTTTTTCTTTTAAAATGTTCTTTTATCCCCTGCCTGCAATGATTTGTAAGTTTGGATGTGAGTACGCGGTCGCCTATAGCTCGTCCAATTTCACGTTAGTGTATCAGCTCCCATTTTGCTGGAGAGAGACGACTTGTGGTAACTTTCGAACTCTCAGCTTTTCTAGCGTTAACGTTAGGGTGTTGAATCAGCTGGTCATGTTCTTCATCGGTGTTATCGAGAACGGCATCGCTCCAGCAGCGGACTAGTGAATTGAATAAATCGTAGTTCATGGTGTCTTTGGGATTTCGTTTCTTGAATTTAGCGGCATTTTCTCCTTTCCGAGAGGAGTAAAATCTTGCACTGGCGAGGAATTGGTCTAATCCCGTGTAGAATTTTGCGACAACAACGACGTCGATAAGACAAAACCTTCGATTTTCTATTATGTGGTGTACTCCGGTGTGTACTCTCTATTGGGAGAATCCCACGTCCAGGGTTGAGGGTGGGGTGGAGCCTGTGGAATTGCGAGTTACCATGAATGTTCATCGTGATGAATTCAGACAGCCGCTCACCTTTCTCGTTCTGTTATAATCCGTGGGTCGCAATGTGGCTTTTTTTAAAAGTTCATCTTGGTCCAGTCTTAGCGTTACGATCTCCAATAATGACCTTAAAGAATGCATACTCTTCTCAGTAGAACCTCTCCAAATCCATATAGAATGATTCGACTTCGTCTTCATCATATCTTGATGTTGATACGTAAATGACGAAGATTGTCAAAGCCAGTATTAATCCACATATCTTGAATCGTAAACGTCGGTACGGGTTGCTAGTTCTTTAAATGATTAAATGTTCACAGGTAAACTTGCGCTAACGAAAACGACGACTCCGCCGTATTCTATCGAGGATTAAGATAAAAGTGTGCGCGCATTGCAGGCACAGATACCCACTTTACTCCTTTGGTATTTAGGCGGCCTAGAAACACCTTAAAATTTTAACAGCCAGTACTTACTTGCCTTACGCAACGCTCCCGAATCGAGAGCTCTTTTAAGGTCAAGAAAATGAGGCTCATTTATTCTAGTGCGTTTAGCTTTTTGATACCCACGTATAGATCGTTGGACTCTGAGCGTGGATGCTGCGGATGCTCACGGGTAGCTTGCAAGTCCCTCCAAGAGTAGATATGGGGCTTGTTCGTTGAAGGCGACTCGTCACCACCTTTCGTATACTTCCCTGTTATTTGGTTGCAGGCTTTTGGTCGAATTGGCTCGTAGAATACAATCCGCATGAACAAGCACACACCCACGCAGTCTTGCATGAATATGCCTTTGTAAATACAGAACGTATGTTCAAAATCGGCACAGCAGAAAGTGGAGGTTTATTTCCTAGATGCATCTGCGTCTCAGAGAAGCAAAGCTAGCTTTTGGTCCTCGACTACCCACTCTATCCGCCATTTGAGCAGATGCAACGTTTCCTCACTGCTAATCAGCACGAGATCCCGCTATCAGCACGAGATCCCGCTATGAGGAAGATCCATTATATATATATATATATATATATATATATATATATATATA
>UYYA01005446.1:0-19920 GCA_900624975.1 Angiostrongylus costaricensis | reverse complement strand
GAAACGCCGGACACCTCAGCTTATGAGACCCTACCGGGGGATGAAACCCATTGTAGCCCTACACTCATAAACACCTCCCAGCCACGATGAGGCGGCAAACCGTTGGAAGGCATTGTCTCTATATGACGGGGCAATATTTTACGTGCACAAGTAACCATACTTTTGTATATATGTGCAGATGATTCTTGAGTAGAAAAAGTGTTGCACTCGTTCTGTCGTTGGTACGTTGAAAACCACTGGGTCAAGAGCACAAAAAACACATGGCTTGCGCGCGCCTTTCTGACAACGATTTACAGTAGGGTGAATGATCGGTGAGTGTTATCGACAGTTCTCAAAATGGTGATGCTTGCAGCATCCCATATCAGACCAATACGTGAGGAAATGAAAGGAGGAACTAGCATCCTATGTCGATGTTCTGGAATCAAGACTCTCCCGTGCCAGATCGAATCACGATTACTCTTCCGTTTTGCAAAAATAGGTATAAAAATAGACAAATGTAGACAGACAAACATAGATATCTACTTACTACTATTTATATCCAAACTATCATATGCATTTCCTACCTCAAACCACAAATGGCGAACTATATTTAGACTGACCTGAGAGGAAAACGTTGCGAATGACTGTGACAATTGGGAGCCGGCGATAACCTTTGGTTGTTTGCTGAAGCTACGAAAAATAAGCATTAAAATTGGAACTACAGTGTTCGCATGGCGTAAATCCAAAAGATTTCCCTAAAAGAAAACACTGTTTGTACGATGTACTTTATTACAAGCGAATTAAAAGACTTAATATTTCAATCTTGACCATAGTAAATAACGGTTCCGAGGTTCATCAGTGGGAAAAATTTCAACACTACTTGTGATAGTCATCGTTTTACGTTATCAACACTGGAAAGACATTCTTACTTTAACGCTGTGTAACAATCGTTCCCTTAGTTGCGACCTATTGTTAATTATAGGCATGAAGCACCTGAAAAATTTCACGTCGGGCTCAAAATGTTTGCAAAAGATGCTTTGGAAATAGTTTATAAAGATCGAGGAATCATGAAACACTCAAGGACGAAATTCAATGTTCTCTTGATGAGCAAACACCGGGTTATTTTTTTATTCTTTGTTTATAAAGAAGTTGACGTTTCGGCGGATTTCGTCTTTGTCGGAGCTGTAAAGGTAAGNCGGGTTATTTTTTTATTCTTTGTTTATAAAGAAGTTGACGTTTCGGCGGATTTCGTCTTTGTCGGAGCTGTAAAGGTAAGTTCACTGCAATCTACCCAGCCAAACATCTCCACAACCAAATAGAGAAGATGCTAACCCAAGATTTCAGTCGCATTAAAAACGATACATTAAAACCACTGAATGCAATTGCTTTCAATGAGATTGAAATCTTGGTTTCGTGTTGCTTCTGTTTTGGTAATGGATATGAATGGCTGGGAACATTGCAGTCGACTTGAGCCTTCCAAGCCCTGAGGAAGGTGAAATCCGGGGAGACGTCAGCTTTTCCGTCAACAACGAAATGAAACAACACCTTATACTTGCTAAACAAAAATGCTAAGAACTGTTCGATGAATCCCGAGGTTAACAGAAAGTCGGTCATGAGATCTACTCAAGGACATAGTCTGATCAACACAATCGTAACATTACTTGCATATTCTAACTTACCGTACAAGTGACACGGAAATGTCGCGACGAATATAACATATATTTTTGAACAAAGTTTCCAATTCACGCCAGTTATTCAAAACATCTAATGTGCACTGACGGACAATGTCCACAAGCATGTCTGCAAGAATGACTACACGATTACATTATGCAAAAAAGACCGAACACTAGGTACACGTGGCCACTTACCCACGCAAATAAACGAAACACTAGTTGAGGAGGTAGTCACTAATTCGATGATCATCGCCAGGTTGGCGCCAAGCTCCTTTCTTCTCGATATAACTAGCTGAAACAAATCCACACCAATTATTCAAAACAACTAATGAGCACTGACAGACAATGTCCACGAGCATGTCTATACAAATGACTACACGATTACGCACACTACCTTTCTGCTACCATAACTTATAGAGTTTAGTTGGCCTTTACCTTTACAAGTACTTTACTAGCGAAAAGCCAAATTGGATAACCATCAGCGACACGTCCATCTACAATAGTAATCTCGATAGTGGACGGTAATTTCAATAACGACTGCAGCAGCAGAACTGTCGGATCGGATAACAGATCAAATGCTTCGACGTCTTCCCCTAGTCGCTTCACCAAACAAGTCACCTTAATCGATCAAACTGTAGGAATTCAAATTCCTGATTATTAACGCCATCCTAACTCAGGTTTCTCCGAAATTCTTCGGCGAAAAGTAATAGAATGCTACCAAATACTTCGTTCTTGCTTTCCAGAATAAGCGTAAAAGGATAAAAATCGCACAGAAGTGCCCTCGCTTCGAACACGGATCATAGAAGGTCACCCAGTGTACTAAGTAAACGCAGTATGTGTCAGATAACGCAAATAGAAATCACTTCAAAAAGCACATGCAGAGTTTCTTCGCGCTCATCTAAAACAAAATGAAAAACCTGGTCCTCAACGATGTCCACCACTTCACCAAGGCCACTGTTTTCAATCCAGCCGAACTCATGAACATTTTCTCGGAAAGTCCACAATTTCTGGAACGTCTTCGTCAGTTCCAGTAGCATCGAAGTCTGAAAAATTGCACGCAGAGATGATGGTAAAACAGCAACGAATGAATAACACTGTTTGACGAAATCTCAAAAGTTAGATGCGGCGCCTACCTTATATCTATCAATTTTGCAAAGAGCGAACGCCAACAGAAACCCAAATTCGCTGCACATTAACAACCCAGGTTCACTCTAGAAATTCAACTATTAGTTCTAAATATCAAAATTGCGGGATGTACTAAGGCAAAGAGCAAATTTTACAACATCATTAACAAACAATAGTAGGAACAATGTAATATTTATTTCCACTGGTCCTCTTTCACAAGTAATGTGCTGATCCCAGCACTTCATTCTTTCGATTCGCTCCCTTATATCCACCAACACATGAAGGTCTTTGAACTTATAATGTGGGTTCGGCCGCTGTTTGAGGCTTTTCATTGGTTATGAGTGCCGTAAAGTGCTGAATGAGTCGATTCTTCCTAAGGTCGTGAGATAGCCATGTTTGAAGCAGACCTACGTGGATTAGTTGTTGTGAACTTTTATGAGAAAGGTCTGGTGCCGATTTTCCAGCTTCGAAAGGTTGAAAAACATGGTGAACCACTGGGTGGGTGGAAACAGCACCGCTCTCGAGGTGAACGACACCACCCCCCTCTACCCGTAACTAGCACTAGTAATAATAATATTAGTAATAGTGTTAATGTCATACCTTGTACAGATTAACACACGTTTTTCCTATATTTCGATGATCCCGCGTCACTTTCACCATCTCATGGACACATGACATCAAGCCGACAGCGGGTTCAACAGCGCGTTTCTTGGGCCAAGCCAAAACCACCCCTCTTAGCACGCGCAACAACCTGTTAAAACCTCATGTTGGAGTCAGTGCACAAAAACCACACAGCCTCGATATAACAGCTTGTAAAAGCTGAAATCATCATTTGGAAATAGCCACAGTAATAAAACTAGACATTTTTAGTTTCTACCATGAAACAATTAAAAGCATAGAACGCCCATAGTTGACAAGATGTTTAAGATACTGAGATTGTCGATTTAAGTAACGAATTTCTTAACATCAGCAAACCAACCTAACCAGAGACAACGGCAAGCTCGACAAAGTAATAAAAAATTAGAGTTTGAGCAATTCCTCCCTCCTACTACATTATCACGAAGGTCTTTCACATGGGGAATCCCTAGCCGATCAGTCCCTAGGCCACGTGGCGCGTCATCACATGACCAATAGTGGGTTAATCGCGGATCAAAAGTGACCGTATGTGTTTCCCTGAGACGCAGGTGGATCTAGGGGATGGACTGTCTTTTCTAAGGCCCCGATTTGGCACATACTTTCTGTATTTGGTAGGCGTATTCATGAATGCCTCTGTGGGTGCGTTCTCGCTTATGCGGATTGTATTCTACGAGTTAATTTAACCAAAAGCCTGCAATCAGGTGACATGGACGTATATGGGAGGCGGTTAGAAGCGGCCTCCAGCAAGTAAGCTCCATGTCCACTCTAGAAGAGACTGGCAACCTACGCGTGAGTATACCTAGCCTCCACATTCAGAGCCCACCAAGCTATACGTAAGTATCAAAATGCTGAACACAGTAAAAGAAACAAGTCTCATTCCCTTGATCTCGAAAGACACCCAATTCGGCAGCATTGGGTAGGCCGAGTACGGAAAGGCTGCTGAAATCCCACGGACAATGAAAGCTGCCTGGATGGCAATGAACTAAGGTGACGATCTGCACCTAGCTTGTCGATGAATATCGATTCATTCGAACAACTTACAACACGAGTCGGACGTTTACGATTAAAAAGATGCGGATCAATACCGGTTTGACAATTTTCGTCGTTTACGCGCTGATATCAAGCTACGACGAAGAAGTCGAAGCGTTCTCTATGGACTTGGACAAGCTCTACAGAGAAGACCATACATTCTTCAAATGTCATCATTGGAGATTTCAACGCCAAGATTGAACCAAGAAGAACATCTGAAGAAGGTCACATTGAGACCCACGGAATGGAATGAAGCGGCTATCTGAGTTTATCATGGCGACCAAGACTATCCATAGTAACTTGCAATTCCTGAAGGCCCACCCTCAACGCTGTACGTGGGAATCTCGCAATGGAGAGTGACATGACACAATAGACCACATCATAATAAATAGAAGGTTTCGGCTCATTCAACATCTTCACATTAGCGCTATGAAAGGTGGGAGTTCGAAAGTCACCAAGAGACATCTGTCTCCAGAAACACTCCAGCTGATATGACAGTGTGGAATCGCACGAGCTGCAGGCAACCGCGAACTATTGTACGAACTTGCAAAACAATGCGGAGAAGTGATAAAAGAAGATCTTAAAGAAAGAAGGGCAGCAATAATGGTCGAAGATGCAGAGGCTGGGAAAACCATTCGTAAGGACTACCGAAGCCTCACCAATTACAGGACCAAGGTGGTTGCGCTCCGACGCTCAGAGGAAACAGTTACAGCGTCTAGAAAGGCAATAGAGAAAATCATTCACGATTATTACTCGAGCCTATTCAATTGCCACACACTCCTGCCCTCATATAAAATTAAGGAGGATGGATATGTCGTACCACCGGCTCTCGCTTCCAAAATCCGACATGCTATTTCGTCGCTGAAAAATCGAACAGCACCAGGTCCAGACAAGATGGGATCTCAACACTTGAGCAACATTCGGCCCATCCTCGTAAACACACTGGCTCGGCTCTTAACACGTTGTCTGTCTGAACGCAAGGTCCCTACTCAGTGGAAGACCAGGAAGATCGTGTTATTGTTCAAGAAGGGTACGATATCGGTAACTATCGCCCAATCTGCTTGCTGTCTGTCGTCTACAAACTTTTCACTCGTGTCATTCCAAACACGATTGACAGAACGCTAGACGAAGGACATCCATGTGAGCAAGCAGGTTTTTGAAAAGGATTTAGTACGATAGGCCACATCAACACAGTAACACGGCTCATTGAAGCATCTCGAGGGTACAAAAGACCGCTTTGTCTCACTTTCAACGATTTACAGAAGGCCTCTGATTCAGTTGAGACAGAAGCAGTCTAAGCCCTTGATAGTCAAGGATTCCCTACTCAGTACATAAAGATTCTTCGTGATGTGTAAGAAATTTCACAACGAAGGTACCACTATTCTACAACGATAATAACGTTGACGTCAAAAGAGGAGCTAGGCAGGGCGTTACCATCTCGCTAAAATTGTTTACCGCCATCCTCCAGAACGTCATGCGAACATTGGAAAGCGGAGCGTATGCTTGACGACTTTGATAAAGCCTGCGGAGTGATTGGTTTTCGACTAAATCTCACAAAAACGATGTTAATGAGGAAACGAAAGGTTTCGTATGTCCCATTCACGCTCAACGGAACGAATATCTCCGAATGCTCCAGTTATGTCTATCTTAGACGGGAAATTAACATAATGAAGGAGTTAGCCCCAGAGTGGAGCAGAATGAAACGAGCTGCTTGAGAGGCTTTCTAGAGCATCGAGGATGTGGTGAGGAGAACAAAGAACTCCCAACTCCGTGCGCTTTTCAACTCAACGTTTCTTCTTGCGTTAACGTATTCAAAAACCTGGTTACTGCGCAAGCACGTAAGAAGAAAAATCACTTAGCGTTATCGAAAGCGCAGTAGAAAGAACGATGCTAAGAGTATCCCGTGTAACGCAGGGAAGAGAAGAGATCCGAAGCTCCGGCCTGCGTCAACGATCAAAAATCAAAGATGCTGTCCTGCACACCAAACAGTCGATGATAAGGTGTGCCAGACATGTAAACCGTATGAATGACATCTGATGGAGAAGAGCCGTTAGTATCTGGTTTCCTGGGAATGTCAAAGGCACTGCAGGAGGACCACCGGCCCCATGGGTCAGGGTTTTTCTTGAAAAGTTTAGAAAAAGGATATGATGCTCAACGAGTCCTTAGAGCGAGCAAAAACCAATGAGCTACTCTTGCATGTGAAAGGAAAAAATGGAAGATTTATTGGTGCGCGCTCGAGTCACTCGACAATCAACGGAACTACAGGTGATACAGGTAATAGTTCATTACCAAGTTAGAAACAAAGACGTGCATATGATGGGAATATCAACAGTTTACTAATTAAAAGCACCTTTTGTTGTCAAGAACTCGAAGCAAATTGACGCATTTTGATGTCACTGTTGGACGTTGCTCAACATCTAGGAGATCCTCTAGAGCACGTTCATCCAGATACTTCGCTATCATATCGTCCATCGATAATCTTCTAAACAATACAGGCTTAGTTACAAAAGAACTTATCAGTACATACACTTACAGTTACATTCCTACAACAGTCACTCAAGCAGTGAAAGAGTTCGACATTTCCACTCAGGAGCTCAATCAAAACGACGCAGCTAAATGGCCTATTCGTGACTACGTGCTCATGAATGTAACTAAAACAAAGGGTGATATAGAAATAGGAAAAAAAGGAACTGTTCCTGTTTCATAAACCATAGAAGCCAGCTACATGGCGTACATATAATACCAGTGTAGTCAAACTGTACCCGCTCGTACTACGTGATGAATAACGGGGAAACATGTGATGACGTATTACACACCGTCGCTAAAGGAGAAACGGTAAGTCCTGAGGGATGCGTCATGTATTTGACATCACAAGGCATCGTTGGAGGTGACTGAATGCATATCTGTTCTTTACGATAACTCGCCGTGACCTACCGATATATCGAGCCAGTGCTGCAATCATCCCAGACAAGTTTGGTACCAATTTACCGAACCCGGAGGGGTGAAGGGCTTGATGCGCCAGAGGCGCGCGAATCGTTCCCATGTGTATTGCAGGGCAACAAGAACCACTAGGCCACAAGCACCCTTCTTCATTAACTGTGAATAAACTCACTGCACTATCGTCACCACGGCCCCAAACGATTCAAAAGTAGTAGTTTGTTTCATCCATTCGTAGACCAGATTACGCACAAACGTCGCACTGGTCACAATGTTATCGTTCTTTACAATCTGCAAAAACTCGGAGGTAAAACTAGTAGACTATGATTTAAAAAAAGTGACGACAAAATGAAACTCTTATGTACATACTTCCTCATTCTTTAGAAGCTGCTTTAGTAAAACAAGTGAGCAATCGGTCCATCTGAAATTTGATGTACTATTCTATAAAGGGTGGTAACTAATATAGCAAAGAACATGGGGCTATCGAAAACCTTTCGCGCCTTTTTTAAAGGAACTCTCAAATTCGCAAGCATCTGTTCAGACTATTAAACTCAGCCTTAACGTCGATCACAACCAAATGCTCTCCGTATGATAAAAAACGAAGAAGAAAGGTAATGCCTTCGCAAGTGTTTACTGCCACGATGTTGAGAAGAGGTGTGTCTGCTACCAGTATACGATGTCAAGCAGGATTCTTACCCAGGTAGGTTAGTCAAGACAGAGGAGTCTGATTTTTTTATCTCGAAACCTAGCAAAAAATGAATCTGTGCCAGTTATCAGTACTAGTACCAGAAAAATTTGCTCCAAATTAGGATTCTTCCGTCTTCTAATTGATTCAAAAGTGCAGGCGATTACCTACTGTAATAACCTGGGAGTGTCTTAGTAGTCTATTTCGGGATTCCAGCAAAAGTTTGCTCAACTAGTAGACTATAAGCAAAACCGAGACCTTTCTCGAGCGCCGAATTATTCTAGGTTGAGACGGGTTGTAATGTAATTTGTGCAAGTGCGTATTTTATATCTACAGAGTAATACTTATATTGTAAGCGCTTAAATGCTTATAGAGCAACGCAACCCCATTCAACACGGTAATTTGCGAGTGGGATGGGCCCATTCTAAAACTGAATAAAAAACGGACACACAGATGATAAGAAACCCAGGCGCAGGTTCTCACGTCATAAGAAATCTTAGACATTAAGCTTTCAACACTGAAAAAGACTCACCGATTCGAAAGACTGGGGACTGCTAAACTTCCACTATGCGTTTCTAACAACGGTAGAATTTGTTCACTGTCACAAAGTTGTATCTGAAACTGGCCATGTTCCAACAATTGATCGAAGTCTTGGTCAGTAAACGCCGATTTAAACGCAAAAACCTGCTTGACAAACTCGTCATATAGAGTTGACACATATAGACAAATGACTGGTTTTGTGCTGAGCACCTCAAGTGCTAGACGAAGACCTGCTATCCGACATGATACACGATCTTCTTCATCAAGAAGAGACGTCAGCTGACACCTGATAAAGGATACTTCCATAATACCCTATCACATGCTTCATCCTTTGATTACAGTGATGCTAACAGCTAAATCTATAAATAAATTAACATTGAAATAATCAATTGTGCCCGATTACTGAAAAAAACAGGCAAATTCACCCATTCAGTATTGGCTATCTATAGAAATACCTGTGAAAAAATCTACTAAGATAATTCGATGACCCGTCTTCACATCATGTGCAGGCCCCAACTTTTCCATTCTAATGTGTCGTTTTTTACCATTCATTTACAGAGGTGTTCGACTTCCTATGCAGACTCGGACAGAGCTTTACAAACTGTCATACTCTCTCTTCAGAGACATTTTAAACCTTGGTTGAGCTAGTTCTACCCGGGATCCTGAGGTAGCCATGCAAAGGTGTTCATAAGTTATCAACTCAATCAGTGGTCGAAGTAAAATCAGCTATGATGCATATGAATCCGACTTTTACGGCTTATGGTTTTAAGATCACAGGATAAATGAACGAGTGCACGCGATGTGAAGACAGGCCATCCTAATATATACCTAAGTATTACTGTAATGCTTACCATGAACTATAAAAATCCGTGAGCTTTGCTGCTTTATCCTTACGGACCGTTGATCGAAGAAAATTAAACACTCGACCCTATAAACTGAATAGTACGGTGGACAAAAATAAGAAATAACAGAATTATAACAAAGATATTAAGGGAATAAGTCTAAGGATGACATACTCGACGACGTTCGTCCGCAATCTGTCGCACGACAACCATGATACTAGCGACAAATGTCTCTTCTTGTCCACTTTTTCGTTTCGATTCCAACTAAACATGTAGTTACAGCTGTAAACTGGAAGCCGATGACAAAGTACAGCGGAGACAACATTTGAACTAAACAGAAAACACTGGATCTCCAAGAAAACGCTTCAACAATGTGGATAAAAAACGATGAAGCTCTCGGCGGTGACCAATCTTTAAGGGATGTGCCAGGCATTCGATTTCGTTAAGCATCGTTGAAAGCGACCGAATGCATATCTGGCCTTTACAATGACTCGTGGTGGCCTAGGATGTATGAAACCGGTGCTGTTATCCTCCCAGACAAATGTGGTACCAATTTGATGATCCCAGAGGGATGGAGGGCTTGGTGAGCACGGGGCGCCGGGATCAATCTCACGTGTATTGTAGGGCGCCTTTGACCACCGCGCTACACGCGCCCTTCACAATATGGATAAGGGACAGAATTAAAGAATGAAGGATAAAACTACTGGTTGTATGATAAAACTGGTGAGCAGTTTTAATGAAATATCTCTTCACATTCATGTTGCATTTACAAAGGTCTCGAAAGAGATGGCTGAACTGAGTTACAAGTAGTGACTGGTTTGACGGCTGCTCTCACTCACTTACAGTGCGGTAAACATTCCAAATGTTTTAAACAAAACGTGTTTTTGCACGTAATGCAATTATTTGGCGATAAGTAGATAGATAGGGCTGCCTAAGTCATTCCCGTTGACGGATGATTGCTAATTGCATTGGCAGATCGAAAAACAGCCGATAGAAATGCGAAACGAAGGAGATCCATGGTGTGGCCGTGAATGAGTTAGCCCGCAGAAGAGGTAATAGCGCGCTCGTTCCTACCGCACAGACTTGCGCACCCGAGTTCTGCAAATATCTTAGTACCATTTTGATTGTATCACACATCCTGGCTTGAGGAGCTGTAATAAACAGTAAATAAAAAGTTAACATGCTACAATGATTTCTTTAGTTCACTAGCTACATTTTTACTAGGGCAGGGTAACTTTTTCGTGTGTTCACCGACATCTTTTTAAAGATATTTAAGGCGTTCAAATTTTTCAATGCACTGAAAAGATTAACGGAAACTAAAAAATAACTCTACAACTATTATAGCTGCTTACCTTTTTTCCATGTTCAATGAATTCATCCACGAAGATATCAATGCTAGCCTAAAAAATCACATTTTCATAAACTAGATGAAACGAATCCTACATTAGTTTTAAGGATTCTTCCAAAAAGGTTTCAGTAGTTGTAGGAAGCTCGATATTTCCACGTTGAATAGTCAACACAGACGACGCTCCAGCAGACTTTTGAACTAAATGTGGCTACCTGGTGGCCAGAAACGTTAAAAGAAGGGCACTATACCAAATTTGTGATAGCATTCATCCCACCTACTGATTACCAGAGACTCAGCAATCGGCTCTGATGCGCAATAGAAAGAAATTAAGCTCAGTAGTGCCAGATTTGGTTACTTGAAGATAAAGGCGACAAAAACGGGTGACTACCACCGATCTGACGCTACCACGCTCTCACCATCGTGCTTCGAGCCAATATGTAGAACGAAACCGGAAAGATGTTAAATGCTTAAAAGATCAAGAATCTCACAAACAGCCACTAATACACTCCCACTGTTCCATTAGCTGAAGGAGTAACAACGTCTATGATTTGTACGACGAATGATAAACATTGGCCTTAACCCCGAATCTATGATCGTCACTTCATTATCAGTATTACAGACCATTAAGCCGGCCTCAATCATGAACCACACCTACCTGATTTCCACTGTTCTGGGTTCCTAGTGCGTTCCGGTGGAAAGCTGAGATAAAGATGAACATTGAGAGGGTCGATTCTGCATAATCTTATTTGCTTAAAAGCTTGGATCCAGTTCTAGTAGTCTAACAACGCCACTGAAACACACATCTGTAATGGATCAATTAAAGAGTGCACCGTCCAAATACTGGTATGCTAACAGCAGCTCAACATAAAAACTGGTTTGGAGCTTTGTAACCGATTTTTTTACACAATTTTGAAACCTAAGCGCAAATGTCTACACTGGTTATGGAACACGAAGTCACGGTACCACACAGTGCCTTAACATAGAAATGTACTTTATCCAAAAAATCTAGACATCACCCAACATAGCAAAAAAGTAGTATTAAATTCGGAAAAACTCGCAGCTAGTAAGTGGAATATGTACGGAAACTGCTGGGAAAGCGATCAGTGAAGAGTTTCTGTTCCAACTTTCTGTGTTTCTGTCCGACTTTCAATTTTATTTGTAGTTGTAACTTTCTTTAAACCATGCCACCTCACCACGTCGAATGCACACTATAGCCTCCGTGGAGGTCTGGACAAACGATTGAATGGACACGAAAGAAAGGTTAAAGCTAAAGCTCCCGGCGTTGATCAATCCCTGAGGGATACGCCATATATTCGATCTCACTAAAAATCGTTTGAACGTGATTGGATGCATATTAGAAACTTACAATAACTCGAGGTGGGTAGCCTACCGATGTATCAAGCCAGTGCCGTTGTCCTCTTAGACAGGTCTGACACCAATCTGCCGACCTCGGAGCGATAGAAGGTGACGCGGGGCAGCGGCTTGAGAATCAATCATATGTGTATTACATAGCGCTTCCGACCACTGCACCACACACACCGTTGAAGAGACATTGTAGTCCCCAGATTCAGTTTAATGGGTTCCAGAATTTTTCTAAGTCACTATACATATCCACTTGATAGCTAGCAGAAAGTAAATCAAAGTTGTAGGCTGGAAGCAGGAAGACCCTCCATAACACTTCATGATTTACAAAAGACCTTTTCTCAGAAAAATTCATTGATCGGTAAACTGACTAACAATCTACCGCTACTTCATTTTGATGGTTACAGTTACCATATAAAAATTATGGATGTGAAATAGCAGAGTCAATACGAAGTGCTACAACACTTCCAAACAGCAACAGCAAAGCATATGAAACATAGATCATAGTTACATATAGAAAATAGCAGCACACTTACTATCCATACCGATAGAACGAGAGTGCAATGTCCCCTCTACAACGCTGTCATGTCCGAAATTCCACAAGCCGTTTAGTAATTCAGAAAGGTTTTCTATTGTCAAAAGACCACAAAGTGCACATCCGTCAACATCTGCTTTTATTCTACTGGGCGATCCATGACAAACCGCGCCGCTGCGGAATGCGTTAAAACAAAATTAGACAGCAATAAAAAACAGGCCCTAACCTGCACACATTTCAGACCTTCTCAACACACTTATTGACTATTTATATCAGAGACCATTTCTTACATCTACACAGCAGTACTGCAGCGTGGTAAAATTCACATGACATTGCACGTTATAGCAGAACTACAATAGTAGCTAGAAAACCATGCAGAACCTGACGATTTCTACACAAAACGACAAGAATTACGGCCCACTCAAAACGAGGTTTCTTTCAAAAACTGCCGAGCAATTAATTACGAAGTTAACAAAAAACAAGCCCAAAAAATAATCACGCATACTATGGTCGACTGAAAACTTCGAATACTACGTCACAAAGACTTCTCTAATGACATCCATGTTCAGTTCGTCTTAAAGGCCAATCGTGATTGCATTATCATTTACTTACTTTCATGAAACATATAAAGTCGGAAACTAAAGAGAAAAAGAATTTTTTAAAACCAACCGATATTAAACCTCGGCAAAAGTAATAAACATCTTCCTCGATCATTAAGTTAACATTAAGTTGATAAGAAGGTTTATTCGGCCAACATATAGACGCCTTCATCTTCTTCACGGCCGGATTGATCCGAGATGACAGTCCACAGGTTGTCGTCGTCCGTGCGATGTTGATCTTCGTTGCGGCACCGAAGCGAAATTTTAGCCGAATAAACATCTTCATCCCCCTCGTGCAAGTTGGAGAATTTAAACACACGCTAATTGTTTTTCTAGCGGGGTTCAATGACGGCCGATTCGAAAGTCATAAATTTTAAATATCTCACAGGAATGGAAGCATTGAACATTATGAAAATTAGGGTTAAAGGCAAACTGTTTTAATGTTAGACACGTTGCAATACACTAGAAAATACCAAAAAGTAATCACTCATGAAGAAGAACGAGGGCTGGGGCAGTCAGTCATTTAATAATGAAATCATTCCACTTGCTACCTCTTCGTCCTGCACAGCGTTATCGACTGCATCAGAATGTTCACGTTCGAGGAACTAAACGGAATATTTGACAAATACGCTATGAATACCACCAAATCAACACCTAGGAATAAACTGGCGTATTCAACGAGTTACATAATTGTAAACTTATATCACAACACGTGTGATTCCTATTTCACACCCGAACAGGCTTCCATACTGCCCCTAATCTGTTGGTGTGTTGGTCACAGGAATCGCAAACATCGTTAAATAATGTGGTGTAGGCGCAGGTCCCCGCAACATGCTAGTTGTTGCGCCTTTTGTGCTCCAAGTAGTGTGCGAGTACGAGTATATGTGATGAAGTCACCACTCGCCGAGTAACTAAGAGCGAAAACTATCATTAAAAAAACTATCCGAAAAAAACTATCAGTAACTATCATTAAATAATATCACACAACGACTTTTCATGAAGAGATGGAACGACCAAGCACAACTATCTAGGGATTCCTGTTAAATATCTCCCTCAGTGTTTAGCGCCTATCATAATAACGGTAATGTACTAACTACTTCTCCAAATAGTTCTCATTTTCCATATTTCCGCTATTACATCCACAAATGTGCCTTATACGATAATAAGGCTCTTGCTCCGTTGCTACCGTATTCTATGTTACAAGTGTACACAACGACACTCGACTACCCCACAGCAAAGCTGCTCTATTGTTACGGTCTCGCTCTCTGTTTCTGTCTCTTGCTGCTCTTGCACAATGTAGAACTTAATCCAAATTCGCGATAAGTTCTCGTCTTTCGAGATATTAAATTTTGAAAAAGGTTCCTTCCAATCTCAGAGAAAGATGGTTATAAGCACATTGCATTTAATCACGCTATGCTTTAACGAAGTTAATTTTCATAAGTGGTAGCCATCAAATGGTATGTGGGCACTATATTCTTGAAGGCGACAACAGCTTACATTTGTGAAATCATGATACCAAACGTTATAAACCGGGCGATCGTTTGCACCAGTCTAAAAGCAGAGTGGTGCACGGGTGTGGTACGAACGCTGAACGATTGAGCCTTGTTCTATGCAATCTCGAGTATTCCAGCACATTGGCTTCGAAATACGATCGTCTACGAATCATTGGTCCAACGGCCTTTGAAAAAATCCAGTTTTTTCCCTGCGGAATAAGAAAAGTTGCACTTGTCCGGCAAAGATTCATAGCCTACAATGCCTTTTACTCCAGTCAACGAAGATCGACATGAGGTGCTTGCTCCAAGTTCTAAAGCATATTTAACTAACACTATTTCAACGGTTTACAAAGAACTAAACAGTTCAGTTTTTGTACCAAAATCCACGCATCCATGGCAGTATTACTGCTTTAGATTACAATGAAATGGAAACAGCGATCAGCAAGAGCAAAACGTCCTTTCCATACACCTCAAGTGCTGCCGCATTTCAGCACACACTATGAGGTTCGAAGGTCATTCAATAATATGTTTTCGAAAACAGCGTAGTACCAAATAGGAAACAAGGCAATTTGCACTTCACTTAGAACATGCAGCATATTTAGAAATTCTGGCGATAAGCTTTGTACAATCATGCCGAGGTGCAACCACAATGATGCTGACATATTCGCAAAACGCCGAGCGGAAGGTGTCTGCGATGGGGACTGAACACGCTATTACCCCTTTTGCAGGTGCATGCGTTTACCACCACACCGTCCAGGTCCTTCGTTTCGCCTTTCTTTCGGCCAGTTTTTCATCTACCGCTGCCATCAGAATCACCCGTCAAAGGAATTGATCTGGGGAGCCCTAATCGGCACTGAATCCTTCGTTCGCCTTTCTCTCAAAGCATGTGCATTATATGGTGGTGAACGCGTTAGCCACCGGAAAGAGTAATAAAATCGCAGACACCTGCTGTCCGGAGTTTTGAAGATATCCCAGCACCATTGTGGTTGATTTCGCATAACGCCCTGTCGTGAGAATCGTAGTAGGCAGCAAGTAAATAAGTTAACATTATGTTATTCCTTGTAAATTAATTAGTTGGAGGGGCTTCAAATGTTCAAAGAGAGGCTTACATAAACAAATCAATTAGAGAAAAGTACCGCAAAGCGATGCCGTTGAACGAGATCGGGTGTTCGCACGAGCCAACTTTCAAAGCACAAGTAAGGTGCTCCAAGTCTACATTTAAGGTCTATGAATCTATGGGCGAACTGGTGAACTGATGAATAAGAACCAATGAGACTAAATCAGAATACTATCAGTGTAATGGCACGTAGCTCTTCTGTAGCTAACACTCTGGCGACGATGCCTTATTTGGAGTTTTTAGAAAGTGTATGGTCGACACCTTATTTTTCGCTGCGCTAACTGTGTCACCTATAGAGGTCACAACGGCCACTTCGGCAGCATTTGTGCACCGCGCTCCACTTTTTTGTAGTTTCCGTTCTATAAATCGGTTTTCCTCTGCGTTTTGAAAAAATCTTTTGAGGTACTCTTGTTCTACTTATTCTTCACGTTCTTCTACATACCCCACCATGTTTTTGGTGCATATGCAACTCTTGTGGATGAAAAAAACCCCTCACTCCGCTATGCAGTCGCACGCCCGTCAGCAGTTAATGATGTTGTATAAGTTCTGCAAAGATTATTACGGTTTTTACCTTCTGCTTTTGATATCCTATTTTACATAATACCTAGAAATCACTATAGCTATTGGAAATTATGAACCAACGAAGTGGATCTTGCTATACAACGCATTCCTTGCCATTTCCTCGAGGCAGAGGCACGCCTATAGGTGTCTTACTGGCTATTCGCGCAAGACCATTGTGACACCTACAGGTGTTATTCGTTGCGAGAGTGTTAAACAATAAATGGTCTAGAGTCACATGAAGCCAGACGGACTCTCAATGTTCTTTGCCAAAATGTTTCACTAAATGAGTTTATCATTTTACTTGATACTGGAAGTGCCCGTCATCACTTGTGCGGGTCCCAGCATAATCACCATTTTTCTGGGACTTAAAAAGTCTGCTCCAGGTCGTCACCACGACAGACAGTGCAGCGCTTGTAGATCATAGGGATCTACCACAATGTGACTTTGATACCAAGACAGTGGTGAAACCTGGTATTGGTTTACTCTTAGCAAGGCTTCCTGATCGAAACACTGGACTCCTTCTCAGCATGGGAGACCCTGCCAGAGGAACGAATCCCATTGCTGTACATGGCAATCCGACACCCAGGAACACCTCCCAACCACGAAGAGACGGTGAACCGTTGGGACATTTTATCATTTTAACAATGAGAAACGGATCGTTACAGAAATGAACTCGGTCGCCAAAGTACGAATCTCTCTGTGACACTTAATAGACATTACGGGATTATGAACTAACCTCAGGAACAAATTTCCACGTTGATTCACAGTCACCTGCACATATAGTCCAAAAGCTATTAATCAGAAAGCTTACTCTGTAATATCTTGCGATTTTTTTTGGCTTACGAACAATGTAGAATGTGTCGTGAATGAAGAAAAACGAAGAGTGGTAACGGTACTGGAAAAAATATAGGTGGACGTAAATTGTGTTTGCAACGAAAAGATTTCTACGTCAAGATCATATACAATTCCAAACACTGAGGATCAAACTGGGATTCCACAGTCAAAGTTGTAGGAAAAATTATTTAAAAAGAACAGAGCGGCCAGCATTAACCTTTCACTCAGGGGTGCGCCAGGCATCGGACTCTATTCGCGGAGTCCCGAAGGTGGTTGAATAGATATTTGGCTTATACAGTAACTTGCAACGGCTGGAAGATGTACAAGTCAGCTTTTTTATTTAACCAGATAAGTTTGTTACCAAATTGCGGTACCCTAATGCATGCCCGCCGTGCTTGAATAGCCCAGAGAACGGGATTTAACCAACTGTAACAGTGTGATGCGCAGGAAAACTACACTTTATAGGTAGGGCAAAGAAAGAGTATTCAAATAAAAAACCCTTACTTAAATGACAATGTAAAAGATCTTCAAAAAATTGTTGCGGGCAATGAACACTAAATTTGCGCATGCAAAGTTGAAGGAAGATAGATGATGGTTTACTGCAGCACTAGTTAAGACAAGTCACGAAGAAATATTACCTTACAAAGACCTTCATCTGTAAGAAACCGTTGACTAACATCATCAAATACATGGTAGTCTATTGGACTACCAATCGAATTCTTCAGTTCCTTCGGCGTATTGGAACCGAGAACCAGAAAACGATCTAGTACTTTCAATTGCAACAAGTTTTAGGTGTAAAACAGGCAGTCGTGCTGACTGATCACACAAAATCCCTTACCAAGCCACGAAGCCGCAACTCTTCTTTTTCAAGCAGACGAGCATATCAGACATGAACAGAAACTTGCACCACGATATCATTCTAAGCAGGCAATTGCTTGAATTATACAAAATTGACAAAGCATATAATTGAAGTAGAAAACAACATGCTTAGCCCTACCAAATAAGACTGTTCAATTGAATTTTTTTCCATACATGTTCTACGGTCTATGGTGGGCAAGAAATCTGTTGCATGGTAGCCATCAGAACCTAAAATTGAGGATTGGACTCACTTTTTTAAAATCCTTCAAGCTTGTGAGCCAGAAAAGCACTTGAACCTTTAAATATCAACTGCTGAAGAAATAGAAATTGCTACCAAATACTTTATAGCATAAGGAAAAAACTTAACTTCGAAAGGAGCTTTCTCTCTGGCGCATAAATTTTCTAGTGGGAACATTTGCGGGTTTGCATAGGTTGATTGAATTAGTACGGAATTTGATCAGAACTATGATAACTTCCGACTTGAAAGCCAGAGACAGGTGGAATAGGCAACAAACTCTCTGCGGATTGAGGGAGCCATTTAGTAGGATTCTCTGTTCTGTATGGGAACAAGTAAGGAGGAAGCGTCATTAAGTGATTCCCTCGCTGGTGCAGGCTAGTGGTGAATGGGCAACGTTAGGCATTATTTACATGGGTTCCATTATTTGCTGCACAATTTAGCCCAGTACCGGGTGGAAACAACATAAATGGGCTGTACGTAAGCATTAGGATTCTTCGCTGGGAATAAAGAACAGTTTTTGGAGCACTACTGAAGTAAGGTAATGGTGGAGTACGGAGCCAATATTCCTCAGCAAATGGGTTCGGATTCCATTGGTTGAACATGGGATCCATCCAGAAAACTTGTCGATTCTATAAAACATAAAATTAACGGTTTGAATACAATATTACCACAATTGAATAGATTAAGCACAAAACATTTCTTTTTATACGAGCCACTTTTCATACCTACTGAGCAGATCGTAGTACGTGTCACATTCGATTCGTTTCCTCGCATCCAACAACTGAGAAGGTCTTCCAACTTTTCACGTGTGGCTTTGGTTGCTGACTGAGGATTTTCCTCTCATCATGAATGCCGTTCAATGCCAGTCGAGTCGATTCTACCTGGAGTCCTGAGATAGCCGAGCTAAAGTGTTCCCACTTCAATTGCAGAGAGTGGTTTTTTTTCTCGGACAAGTCTGGCACCAATTTCCCGATGTCAAAGGGATAAGGTGCTTGGTGAGTCGGAAGCGGGATCGAACCAGGGCCGTGCTCGTGACGATCGGCACACTGTCATTGTGCTATCCGCCCCAACTCAAAAGATTGTAAAATAAAATTGTTGGGAAACGCGCACTTACAATTGGTGGTCGAAGAGTAGAAAGGACTGAAAAAATATATTAACTGAATTACTGAGAAACATTAAAGAATGACTGTGCATGCAACAAACAATATAACAGCTATAGAGAAAATCAGCTTGTCAAACTTTACATGATTGGCTGCCGAAGTCGTTATTGTTGTGGTCCGTACAAGCCATAGAGTGCTAGCACTCTGTGCCTGGAGCAAATCTTTATATGGATTATAGACAGGGATGGTATGTTCACCTGAAATGCAGTGAATATTCGAACAAAACTGCTTCTCCAAATCCCCTTTGACAACCGCTAACTTGCTTCTGCCCTTACAGAGCAAACTGAGTTTTTTTTCCTAAGCTCACTGTAATGGATGAACCAGCAAAAGTGCGAAAAATTGGAAATTTATGCCGGGGTCCGCACAATC
>UYYA01005445.1:5019-21996 GCA_900624975.1 Angiostrongylus costaricensis | reverse complement strand
AATGATCTGATGAGTAACATCAGCATTTAACCTTGTTGAGCTAAAGCTGCAGTCGCAATCACAATATATAGCTTCTTATTCACTGCATATCCTTCATAACTCATTTTCGGACAAAGAAAAATTTCTCACCTCATGAACTGCTTTTGTTGCAAATTCCATTTCTAAAGGCGCTTATGATTTTAACCGACTCCAAATTTTTGCGCCATTTTCGCTAAACGTCAAACACCATCTAATCTTTGCGCTTTCCTTTATTACACATCATGCCTAATCCGCGAAAAATCGTTGGCTGGCGAAATTTATGTCCCTGGTGGATATGTGACCAGTGTTCGTGTCGTACGAGCCCGGGACGGATAATGTGGAGTTCTATTAGAAACACATGAAAGTTTATGCTGATTCGTTGACATCAAGCTACGTGGTAGTCATAAACCACCTTCGAAAAAGATTTTCAATGATTCCACTTTTTTTGCTGCGCCACCGTATCCTCCCGGACAAATACAGACGGAGCAATTTCGAGAGTGAGTAAATCCCTCGCTCGCACACCTTGCGGATGTGGATTTTTTGCATTTTCCTATAAAGGAGAAGCAAGAATACCATGTCCATTTCTATATTGCGAAATTATTTTTGAAATATCTTGGAAGTCCTACTGTTGCATCCGTAGTGTTCGTTGAACACGTAGATATCGGAGAAAGAAGTCAAATCAGATCCCATCGCTTTTTTATAAAGAGGATTTTTTACAGTAATAAGATTATGGCCATTAAATGACTAGATGAGAATGCGTCAATACTCGCCATTGTACTAGAAAGATCCAGAGTAGATGCTGCAAACCATAATTCATCATAGTGCATGATACTGCCGTATTCGTATGTAACTCCATTGACATCGGCGTAGAGCTGGTCCACTTTTTCGAATTGGTCCGTCCTAGCTGGCTAAGTGAATGCTACGAGTTTTATTGTGTACACCAATCACTGTCATTTTTGAATCCACCCACTTCAACATTTTGCGTATCGATTGTAATGAATTTGTCGCAATCAAATCAAGACATCGTGTGGAGAAATTCAGGAGCATGGCCAATCTCATGTACAGCTGCTCCTTCCTAAAGCGCCTTGTGGTAATAAATATGTTACCAGGCAAATTCATTAATAACACTTGTTCGGCCGACATGAAATGGTCTCATCTCCGTAACTCCTATAACGAGGGCAAGAAGCTGATATCCACCGCGTCGCCCTATGTTCGAGCAGCTCCCATTTAGTTTGTCCGCAACCACCTTGTCCGAAGCAGCAAGTGGTGCTCGGAAAAGTTGATTGACTTGTTCGTTGTGTGGCAAACAACGAACCATTTTGATCTTCTCTAAAGTCGATACATGTGAAGTCGTGCCACACCTTGGCGCCCATTCTGAACGACTCTTGAACGGTAGGGTTTGAATCTTTAACTTCTAAAATGCAAGCATTAGTAAATTCTAGGGTTTTCCTACTCAAAATATACAGATTGCAGTTTGAGGTATTCCTATCAAGTAGATGATTCCCACTGCTGTAGAGTAGGCAAAACGTTCTAAAGCACTTTACATCGTAAAATAAATGCTCTAAAAAATAAAGTATATTGATTTTTTTTGTACTTTCAAAAAATCGTTTCTAATACGATGTTCATGAAGGTTCCTTCAGTTACTGAATTATGTTAAACTACCAAGAGCTGTCCTGCTAAGATGACGAACATCTAACACAGTAGCTTCTCCTTCTACACATCGAAAATTCTCCCATAACTAACCTGATGTGTTTAACGTATACAAGACGCCTCCTCGCCATGTTCTGTTATTTCCACAGTCCGTTATTACCTGTCTCTTTGCCCGATCTTCACTTACAACTCCATTGCCCTGAATTGCACTGTAATTTCTCGATCTGGCCAACATCTCCTGTTAAAGGTATGTATGCAATCAAATGATTCCCAACGTGGAGAGGACTTTAGGAATGGCACTTTGTTCATTTCGTTTTTTTATTTTTTATTTTTCTTTATCTGTCTTTGCGTTCGCTGTGCAGATTCTAGCACTTCTCATATCTCGTTTGTTTCCTCGCATTAATTGCCACGAAAGCTTTCGAAGTTTTCTACGTGTGGCTTCGGCTGTTGCTTGAGGATTTTCATCCCATCTTGAATGTGATAGAATGGTAATCGAGCACTTCTTCCTCGAATTGTACGATAACCGCGCTAACCAACTGGCTTGCAGAAAGTGATTTTTTCACAGACAAGTCCGGTACGAATTTCCTGACCCCGAAAAGATAGGAGACTTGGTGGGCCCAGAGCAGAATCGAACTCGCCCCATGATCGTAACGACCAACATCACCACCACTGTGCTATCAGCCCCATTGTTTCGTTTTACTGGGTTTTAAGTCAGTCTTAGACTCCTTGTTTTGCAAATGGTGTTTTCATTAGACCTGAATCGCTGATTTAAGATTTCAATGAGGCTGTTACCGTAAGCAACAGTTAACAGTAGCTACGGCGAGCAGCATAGTTGTTCTCATTCCTTAGTATTCCAGTTCGAATGAACACGATATGAAGAAAAATTGTGGCAGGTTTCTGGCGAAATTTTAAGTTTGTCGATTCGCTCGTCGCTAAATTCTCTGTTTTCAATTTTTAATGCCATAAATGGTTATTGAACTCCTGATTGTTCTTTGGATATAACGCAAAATATTTTTGAAATATTTTGAAATGTGGGAATTCGCGAATGCTACTAAGGTTGATGATCGCTTCCCATGCAGACTATTCTGCGCTCCTTTCAGGCAGTAAAATGAGTTCATAAGCGCTTACTTCTGTGAAAATGAAATAAAATGACAATTAAGAGGTTAAACGCTCGAGATGGTCGTGATGACGGCGGTGATGAATGGACAAGCCGTTTCCGCTCCTTCACATTCTTTTAGTTGTCGCCGAATATCGTGGAAATTTGTTCACCTGTCATGTAAGTACTGTTTGAACAGCAAAAATGTGGAGAGCTTAATGCTCATTTGGCCGATAACACAGTGACGTTTTTGTGCATGCAGAAAATCCTGTCAGGTGGGATATTTCGGCGTAGCCGTCATCGACCATGCGGAAACACTATGATACTGATTTAATTTGCATGTCTTTAACGAAATTTCCAAAATTGCAATTATCGAGCACATGTGTTATATGAATGGTTGGTGTTGATGTGTCAAATTGGTAGCATTGAGACGTCCCAGCGCGACTGCTCCTTTCAAACGTCTTCCGTGCTTCAGACCTCGAAGACGTGAATTTGGGGTGACAGAATGGAAAGTCGTTTGGCTTTATAGAGCACGTTTTTAGTTAAACGACCTCATCTTGCAAAAGATGGACTGGGAAAGATTTTCGCCAAAGATATTTTGTCTAATATTGAGCTTACAGTTCAATGTTGCATAAATTCACATTTTCGGCTACTGTTTCAGCATCTTCCTTTCTTTAGTGCGGGAATGATCCAGGCCATTCGTCTACACCCGTTCATTGTTCGCATGTGGGTTTTCGTGGTGGCACCGATTCGTGTTCAGTGGAGCACTGCTCGAATGAGGTTTCAGCAAGACTTTACACGGGATCTGCCAAAATTGAAAATTTTCGCAAAAAAAATGTAAAAATTGACTTATGTCAGTGGGCAAAAATATAAATTTTCATGTGTTTCAATCCCGAATTAGCTCAAAATAGAACCTGCACTAAGAAGGGTGCCACCATTCTTTTAGCTATAGATCATAGTTTCTTCTATCACAGGTAGACGAAACAGCCAACTTCGTAAGTCTTCTGGTCCACTGAATTGCCAAGGTTGTTTAGAAAACCGGCCTCGGCTCTTATATAAGGTAAATGAAGTTCAATGTTTGACCAGCAATTCGTCGTTTTTTATATCCACTTGTTTCCACTTTTTCTACACCTTTTTTCTCTTTAAACGCTTTTAAGAGAAAAATGCAAACGAAGCTTATGATCATAAGCTTAACTATTGATGAAGGCTTCTACACAGAATAGCAATCAAGGAGCTTTTTCAAGCTAACATGAACTTAAGAAAATTTCTCTCCAAGGAAGGGCTGCTGTAATGAGCTACTATAGAGGGATTATGGTGCGGCGCTAAGTAGAACGCTCTGTGATTAATCCACCTTTTTAAGCAAAACCAAGTTCTGTTGCTGTGTTTTTCTTCAAACACTTGCTCCCAAGAAACATTAACAAACATACCTGTAACAAAGATCAGACACAAACATCTATCACAAACACATAAAACAATAGCGGAATATCATGATTTGTAAAACCTGCTCCAACGAGAGAGCAACTTTGATGCTTCTACCATCTATTGGAGCAATTTTGAAGATAGACGCCGAAAACAGCTTGACAAGCCGGTGAGTTTGTGATCTGTGTTCCCCCTAAATTACCAAACGCAAAGAACTTCTAACTTTTGTCTTCGCACCATCTGGTACCTCAAATGCTTCACCCACATCCTTCTTCTCGCTTTTTTTGCTGCTTGTAGAGTTAGCGGATTTGACATTCTGTTTAGCATGAATGTATGACACATTTGCGCAGGACATGCCTGTTCGACGATCTTAAACAAGTTTTCTCTTTAAATATGTAATATTTTTACACTTCTGTGCACCGTTCGGTTTTATTCCCTAACGACAATGAAAGACAATAGTAATAGTAGTTGGTGGTTAACGCAATGGCACTGATGCCGTCTTCACACGGAAAGACTAACTAGCCAGGTCTCTGGTTCGACTCCGCACCAGTGCTACCAAACTTATCATCCCTCTAGTGTATGGGAGTATTAGTAACACACTTGTCTGCGACAAGGTAAGTTTTTCCAGAGAGGCTTACTAGAGGAAATCCAAGAGAAAGTATTGACTGGAGCAGCATTCATAGACATTCGTGACGAAAACGGAAAAATTCTTGAGCAGCTGCCGAATCCACACGCAAAGAGCTCGAACGCCCTCTGTGGATTTCGGATTTCAGGAAACGAATGGAGTGCAAGTAGGGTTGGGATTCGCGTAATGTAATGCATATGACGTTGTGTCATGTGAAAAGAATGTTACAATCTATTAGACACCAATGAGATATTCCGTGGCTCAGTTCATGAAAAGATTTGCCACAGCAACGTCACCAAAACCGGTCATAATGCGACAAGTGGGAGAGTGGTAGATGTTTTTGCAATTCAGCTTTTTTCGACGGTCATACTTGGCCAACAAATTGGTCTCCTTTACTCGTATCCGTCTCCTCAACAATTTTTTGCTTGAACTCGTTGAGGTACTCAATCATTTACTAAGATAATTAATCAATAATATTTTGAAAGCATCGTGTATAAAAGGGCATCACTGAGTAAGGATGCCTCATTCGAGGAGATTGCTCACTAAAGAAGACCTAACTCGACACGGAGGCGAAGCTGCCACGTCGAGGCGAATAACAAGCGAAGACCATCGACTCGGATTATCGGCTCTGAGGAAAACGAAGACGTCGAAACGTTAGCCGAAAATAAACATCATTATCAACCTCGTGTAAGCTCATCAAAGAAAGAATACATATTAATCAATAATAATTCTTCCATGTAGAAAAATCCCTTCCGGATAAGCGAATGATTGCTTTGACTTCTACTGACGAATCTCTATGAACTAGTCAACTTATCAAGAATTGCTTAGCTTCAACGGGTCAGTTAACGACGTACCAGCGCGACTGCTCCTTTCCAAACGTCTTCCGTGCTTCAGACCTCGAAGACGTGAATTTGGGGTGACAAAACGGAAAGTCGTTTGGCTTTATAGAACATGTTTTTAGTTAGACGACCTCATCTTGCAATAGAGGGACTGGGAAAGGTTATTCCCAAAGATATTTTGTCTAATATTAAGCCTACAATGCTTAGCGTTTTGTTTTCTGCCTTCTATAATTTTCATGGCAGGTTACTAAGCGAAATACAACCACAACGCTGCTGAGATATTTGCAAAACTCCGGACCGCAGGTGTCTATGGTGGGGGACGAANCGTTTTGTTTTCTGCCTTCTATAATTTTCATGGCAGGTTACTAAGCGAAATACAACCACAACGCTGCTGAGATATTTGCAAAACTCCGGACCGCAGGTGTCTATGGTGGGGAACGAACGCGCTATTGTCGTTTCCGGGGAGTAACGCGCTCACCACCACACCATGTGGATCCTTTGTTTCGCCTGTCTCTCAGCTATTTCTATCGATCTTTTAGCCACAGCAATCACTCGTCAGCGGGTTTGCGCTCCCCAGATCAACTCCCCGGAAAGGAAAATAGCGCGTTCGTTCCCCACCATAGACACCTGCGGTCCAGAGTTTTGCAAATATCTCAGCAACGTTGTGGTTGTTCTTTTTAATTTTATAAGCATGCGTGAGGTTTTGCAAAAACTTTATCCCGACAGATGTCTTGGCTCTATCGCCTTCTTCGGAACTGTATTAGTATAAGCGAAGTGTCCACAGCCGTTCGACCTTGCAATTTTGGTTTTCATAGTGGTATTGAAATGAATCCAGTGGAGTGGAAAATCGCAAGCAATAATTATCTGAAAAATGCATTCTCGAGTGAGACCAGTTCACTAGCGCCGGACTCCACTCTACTAGATTCGTCTCGATATGACTAAGAAAACTCAAACATGGCAAGAAGAATGAAATGCTAAGGGCACTCAACTCGGAGCATCCTAGCTTTGATGGAGACGAGGATACCGAAACGTTAGGTACAGTAAGAAGTTTCTATAAGATCCTCGTTTTGAATCATAAATATAAAAGAATACTGATTTTTCATATTGTGGCCAAATTGAAATATTCCATCTTCAAAACTAGCTTGATTGTGCTTTCCTTAAATAATGCCAGATCAGATAGCACTGATCATTCATTTCTGAACGCCAAATAAAAAGTAAAACTTTCAGCGTTGATCAATCTCTGAGAGATGAGTCACGCCTACGACTTAATTAGCATCGTCTACCGATGCATGGAGTCAGTGCTGCTATCCTCCCAGACCAGTCTATTACTAATTCGCCGACTCCGGAGGGATGGAAGGTTGGTGATCCTGCGACACTGGATCGAATCCAAGTGTGGCGTGGCACCTCTGGCCACTGCGCTAGATGCGCTCATCGTTTATGTTATGAACCCCATTTTTCTTTAGTCTTTTTTAAAGAATTTAAATTTTTATTGGAATCACGGATTATTCATAGAGGCTCTAGCGCTATTTTTGATCGTTTCGAAGAACCCTTAATGCATTTAACAAGTGATCACGTAGAAAATACATATTTTAGCAGGTTTGTTTAACAAACGGTGTAAAAACGGGAGTTTAAAGCCGTTGCTAGTGAGCCGAAAAGAGGTGAAATGAGGAATTGCTACTGTTTTATGGAGTTATTGGGTGTCGACTAAGCTTAAACAAGAAAAAAAGGAATTCCGATGATTTTAACTGTCCTACTTTCCAAAAGGCTTACAATAGTAACCCAAAAAGTGTCAAAGTATCAACTCTCGAGCTTGTTTTCGCCCTCTACATGAACTATCTGCATGAGAAATCTCGTAATCAGACTTGGCCGCCGGGATTAACTCATTCTTCTCATGTGCAGACTCTAGCGCCTTTTTCATCGTCCAGAAACGCATATATATATATATATATATATATATGTACATATATGCAAGCATACGTATATGCGTACATATGTAAATACATGCATATAAATATGTATTATATACGTATATATATGTAATATACATACGAGTTAGTCACTGTATTGTTCCGAATTCTTGTTCAGAGCTCATTTATCGCTGTTTTAAAAGAAATAAAGCTTTTGAAACCATTGCAGAATAGTGGCATATAACAATGTTTTGTCCAGTTTTCTTCATTAATTCTAAAGGAAGTCTTAACTCTTATTAACCACCAGATCGTTTTTATGGTAGGATACGAAATGAAACACAGCCATAAGAAAGTGAAGCATTGGAGTAATAGGAAATTACTGGAACTCTTTCTGCTATTTCTAGCTGTCTTAAATTGCTGACTTCATTGTCATACATACAGGAGTGTTAAGTGTTTTGGTGAAGAGAAAAAGCTCGAATTCGAACTCGGCTGGAGCGCTAATCTCGCATGGGATTGGCCAGCTGAGGAAGTCTATTTCCGTCGACATCCTCGTCGATATCGCTTGACAGCTGTTCCACACATTGCATTGCATGCCATTTCACTAGCGGATTCAAGAGTCTCGTTTATATGATGGCTGTTCCACCTTGGTAGCCAAAAAGGTAACACGTTTCGGTTCGCTACATTGCCCAGATGTAGGTTCACCAGGTCCTTCAGAAACTCGATGTATTCGCTGCTTCGCAAGCACTAAAACCATGTGTTAGGTAATGACGGTAATCCACTGCAAATTGAAATTGTGTCGAAAAAGTTGCTAAAGCGCTATACTTTGCGATGTTTCGAAACTATTTTTACAACGTGGTAACTTATCATTTTTGTTGACATAACTACTGTTCTTTCCATCATCCTCATGAGATAATCAATCTTCTTTATTTACTTTGATACTTTGATGGCCCGTCCTCACTAGTTGTGCGACACCCAGCATAATCTTTATTTATTTAGAGCTTTGCTAGTTTATCCAATGTAATTTCTTGGAATTCCGAGGTTAACCTGGCAAACGTCTGCTCCAGATCGTTACCACCACAGGCAGTAGCAGCTCTTGTGGATCAGAGGGAGATTTGTCACCATGCAACTAATGTGATACTAGGACGGTGGTAGATCCCGGTAATGGTTTACTCTTAGCTAGGCTTCGTGATAGAAATGTCGAACTTCTTCTGAGCTTGGGAGATCCTGCCAAGGAGATGAATCTCTCTGCTGTACATCACGGCCCGACACACAAGAACACCTCCCAGCCACGACGAGGCGGTAAGTAGTTGGAAGGATTAATCTTCTTTAGCGCCGACAGTGCGATTGACAAAGCATCATTTCCATCAGCCATGGGATCGACACAGTTGGAAAAGGGGAATAAAAAGAATGAAGGGTTCGGCGTTCATGAATCCCTTAGGGATACAGCATGCCTTCGAATTCGCCAAGCATCGAAGAGATGGTTGAATATATGTTTGATTGAAAGACCTAGTGATGTAAAAGTGCTTTTTTTTCTTCAGAGAATATGAGACCAATCTTATCATCTCGGAGAGACAGGAAATTTTTCGACCCTGTGACGTGGAAGCGAACCAGCGTCTGATAGAGTGGTTTTATAGAACTACTGTAACCATTACGACACAAGCGCATTCGGATACAGTGGGAAATAGACTTCGTGTATTCTTCACTCATTATTTAGACTTGCTCCGAATAAAAACGGGCAATTCCAAGAACCTTACTGAAATGCAATATAGCATTCCCCTTTGTTGTCTATTTTGGAAACAAAGTTTCGTCCATCAGTGTCCCGAATTCTCCATAACGTTCTCTTCACCTCGCTGCATTTCTATTTATTTTCCTCGAGCACATAATTTCAGGCTCAGTAGCTAGCATTTATCCATCTTGTCAGAACAACTGTGCTTTGGATAAATGGAAGTGGTTGTTTATCGACTTTTATCGAGAAAACCTCACAACAACGAAGATCTCAACTTTCAAGGTTGATAGGAAGTTTTCCTCTAATTGTAATTTTATTTTCACTTTCGAATACACTCTTAAAATCGGAGGTTTCTTGTTTGTTTTTACGCCCCTTTAAAGAAACCTCGTATTGAATAGTCGATTTGTTGTATCGAAGGTCTTATTCATACGGATTGGAAGCACTGCACTAAGATTCATTGCTAATCATGAATAGAACTTAATTAGAGGTAGAAATATTAGCAGAAAAACATGATACGATAAAAAGCCGACTCAAATGAGCGGGGAAAGCGGGAGAGAACGAAGAAGAAAGGAAAGAGAGAAAGATAAGGAGATGATGCGATAACATTCATAGGCCACGAACACTAATCCAGTGAAGGATGTGAAGACCCACTTGTCACTTGCTATCATATCACTTATATCAATTTAGATCTTTATGGATCCTAGAACTGTTTTTATGGTCTCTAGAAATGTCGAAAATTAATTTTACAGTACTGCGATTTTCGGTGGATTTTGAGGTATTCCTAGTGACTTTCCACCCATTAAGTTATAAACGCTGCTGATTCTAATACGCCGAGATTCAACTTATTATATTCTAAGCAATTTAGACCTTCATGGTTTGTAGAACTGTTTTTATAGTCTCTAGAAATGCTGAAAATCAATTTTACAATACTGACGCAGGTCGGGGCTTCGGATCCCATCCCTTACTTGTGTGAAGCGGGACACTCCTAGCACCGTCCTTTCGACTGCGCGTTCGATAACGCTGAATGGTCTTTCATACTGCTTACCAAGTTTCAGACGCATGCGTTAGGCCAGGAAGTACCGTTGAGTCGAAAAGGTGCACGGGGTCGCGTGTCCTTTGTTCTTTTCGCTTCATCCTCGACGCTTATGAAAGAAAAAACTGGAGCAAAAAAAAACGTAACTGGAGCATTCTGAGATATTCGAACCTGTTCCTCATAAACATCATCTTTGTGAGATTTAGTCGAAGACCAATTTTTCACAGGGTTTACCACATTGGGCAAACATTCATTCTGCCTAGCCAATATTTGGTATTATGAAAACGATATCATCATCGAGGCAACGCTAGTGAAGTTTCCGACCATCGATTTTCACTCTCTTGTGATCTCACTTCGTTGTTCATATGATGTTCTGGAGAGTGGCGGTAAATAAATATGGCGAGATAGTATCTCTTTGCCAAACATTTCTTTTGACGTCGATGTTAATATAGTTATAGAACGGTGATATCCTGTGTGTGAAATATTTGTATTTCTCACGAATAATCTTTATACACTTACTTGGGACAACCTGGTTATCAAGGGTTTCCATGACTGCTTCTGTCTAAATTGAGATTGTCGAAGCCGACATTGATCTACAGCTCTTTCGTAATCAATCGTAAACATTCGATTTGGATTCCTAGCTGTTCGAATGAATCGATGTTCATGGACAAACTCGTGTTGACAAAAACGCCGACGCCGTCGGCTTCTCTACTATGGCATGTTTCGATGAAGAGTTCTTCTCCAGTGTCACAGACGGCTTTGAATGGCTGCCGTCTTCTCGTCTCGGCCAGGCCGATGACGTGGTGCCTTAGAATATGAGCTACAAGTGTTGACTTCGTTCTAGCCTCTCAAGCTAAGAAAGTGTTAACTATTACTACCGAGGTTCACAACGCAGTGGTTGCCGATGCAGTCCATCAGGAAACAAAGAAGCAAGCTACTGGTTCGTCCCATCCCCACCGCTCTCCTTCTGTCAATGTGGAAATGCCTTGGTTCGACTGTCTCCAAACATACAAAGAGCATCGGCTGGAGCAACATTCCACGGCATTCATAAAAAAGGACGAAAACCTTCAGCCGCGGTTGAAACAACACCCGAAATGTTCAAAGACCTTTGTGGACGAATAATAAAAAGAAAATGAATCGAATGCAAGACATGCTAGGATCAACACGTATGTGACAGCTTATGTAATAATGTAAAATGAAAAAACAGTAACGTTAGTTAATACATGTGTAAATGCTAAACTATTAATTAAGCATTGTGGCTCGTCGTATGCTCTATCAATCATTGCCTCTTTCCTGTCCAAACATTGCTTGGCAATCTATTTTGTTGTATTGAGACAGTCGACAAGTGAAGACCGTCGTCTTAGAAAAGCTATACATTAAAGGACGAATAGTTCAAAAGGAGCAGTCCGCACTCGTTGTTCCACCCCAAGTTCTACTCTTTGGAAGGCAAAAACTAATCGGTCCAGTCACCAGTGGCGGTTGAACCAACAACGGAAGCACCTATTAATTTCTTTAATTTGGCTGCTTTTTCATAACAACTCACACTTAATCCTTTTGCTCCTGAAAACGTTTTTAGAGAATTCAACGAGTGAAGTATTTCTTAGAAAATGTATTTGGAGAGGGCACTTCTCAGAAGCGGTGTGAGGTGGTTGTCAGTTGATCCTGCAGCATTTCTTCTTTTGTGCAGAACTGGCAAGTTATCTAATATTGTGCCCAACAGTATTTGAAAGTTTCCTTAATGTCAATGAACAATAGTATTTTCTTTGTCTTGTGCACACTAACCTTCTCAGCAAAGGTAACTGCCTACATATAATAATGCAGAAGAAATAAAGTAAAAAAATGTTACAGGAAGAGGTTCAATGTTCATTTTTCATCGAATATAATACTTGTTTATAAAATCGGCAGCTCCAATAGATGAGAGGTTGGAGTTGTAGTGAAGGGAGCGTTTGTTCAAGACTAAACGATGTGAGGTGCCAATCTTCAAACGAACATGGAAATCCGATGCACTAGGGGTAGTTGGCATAATTCNGTGACTACGTAACCACTACTCATTAAGAGTGCATGAAGAGAAATTATTGCTTAAATTTTCATCACAAAAGGGACAAAATGTAACCGCGTGTGTAAACCTGAAGCGAATCACCAAACGGAGGAAGTGGTTGCTATGAAGGCATTGTTTACATGGCAGGTGAACAAATTCGTTATGATATGCAAATTCATATAAGTACGTGAAAACACGAAATTGACATTCACGTGGTCAAATCGCCGTCGTTACAAATAGTAATCGTTACCCTTTGTTTTCTTGCTGCGATAGTGCACTTACGGATTATCAGGAATTTGTAGGAGCTGCTATTCGTCAGAATAGAAGTTGAAAATTCTTAAAATTTTCTCACCGGAAACTATCTGCACTTTCGAAGAGGTTATTGGCATGAGACTTCAACTAGAAGGGCGTAGAGAATAATCGGCATAATGAGCGTTCATGCATTTTAGTAGGATTGACACCTGTATAAGTTAGACATTTCTGTCGGTTGTCTCGCAAAGCTGAAGTGAAATTAGTTAATGGCGACAAGTTTTGTCTTTAAATATGTAATATTTTTACATTTCTGTGCACCGTTCGGTTTCATTCCCTAACGACAATGAGAGACAATAGTAATAGTCGTTGGTGGTTAACGCAATGGCACTGATGCCGTCTTCACACGGAAAGACTAACAAGCCAGGTCTCTGGTTCGACTCCGCACCAGTGCCACCAAACTTGTCATCCCTCTAGCGAATGGGAAAAATAATAACATACTTGTCTGCGACAAGGTAAGTGTTTCCAGAGAGCTCTACTAGAGAAAATCCAAGAGAAAGAATTGACTGGAGTAGCATTCATAGACATTCGTGACGAAGACGGAAAAATTCTTGAGCAGCTACCGAATCCACGTGCAAAAAAGCTCGAAGGCCTTTGTGGGTTTTGGATTTCAGGAAACGAATGGAGTACAAGTAGTGGTGGATTTCGCGTAATGTAATGCATCTGACGTTGTGTCATGTGAAAAGAGTGTTGCCTTCTATTAGGCACCAATGAGATATTCCGTGATTCAGTTCATGAGACGATTCGCTGGCTACCTCACCAAAATTGGTCAAAATGCGACAAATAGGTGAGTGGTAAAAGTTTTTGCAATTCAGCTTTTTTCGACGGTTATTCCTGGCCAGCAAATTGGTCTTCTTTACTCGTATCCATCTCCTCAATAATTTTTTGTTTAAACTCATGAGGTAATCAATCATTCACCTAGATAATTAATCAATAATAATTCTTCCATGTAGAAAAAAACCTTTCGTTTCAGCGAATAATTGCTTTGATTTCTACTGACGAATCTCTATGAACTAATCAACTTAACAAGAATTGCTTAGCTTCAGTGAGTCAGTCAAAGAAAGCTAACCGTTTTTCCTCACTCTTATCAGCATATACGATAACTCAATTGTCACGGAGATAACTGATACCGTGATATAGAAAACACTGACAACTCGTTTTTTCACTGAATCATCAAAAACATTTTTACTTGCTCGAATGCTTGAACCGTTGAATGAGTTGTCTTTATAAGAACCCATCGTGCCAGTTCGAACAAACTTTATAGTTTACTAGCACGACAAAGTAAGTATTTTGTTCTGTTTATTTATTTCTGTCATCTTATAAACTGATCTTCTTTAGCTGACGCGAGGGTGGTACAGGTCTTCGTTGTCGTTGTCGTTGTTTTTGATGTTGTTGGCAGATGGGTGACGTTTCAGCGACTTCGTCTTCCTCAGGGCCACGACGTATTTTATATTAGAATAATTTTATTAGTTCCAAGGATTGACTTTCTATTAACCTCGGCAATGGAATATGAATGTGTCGTTTTCTTGTTCAGCAATCGCGAGGTTTTTAAACAGCATACATTTACTTCCATAAAAACACAATACAATACAACGCTAGCTGACGTTTCGGCAGTATCGCCTTCTTCAGAGCCGCTTTTTCGTGGCTTCCAATGAGGAAGTTTACAACAGCTGAACCTGTTGTATTGTGTTCTTTTATGGAAGTAAATGTATGCTGTTTAAAACCCTCGCGATTGCTGAACAAGAAAACTACACAATAATTTCATTATTCGGTGGAAAAAAAAACGTTAAAGTATTAATGAAGATCAAGCTTTCAAATGGACCCCATGTTAAACAGAAAGCCCACTCACCGTGATGTTGCGTGTGGGACTGGCCCACACGTAGTTCACGTGGGGTCGCGAGCAAGACACACCCCGAGGTCAAAATATTATTTTGAAACAGGGAACCAGGTCACGCGTTAGAGTGAGGCATTCGTCTTTCGGTTTACCTTAGAATTTTTGAAATCTATCTAAAATGCCTCAAGAGTTTTGCCCGTTGATGTTTTTGATTCCTGCTCTAGGATCCGCGCAGTCACTTCGAAGTCGTCGCCGTCGTGCTTTAATGCCCCATGCGTACCTAGGGGAGTGTTTTGCCGAATTTTCCAATTTGCGTGTCAAAGATAATCGAATGACACCGACTATGGGATGGAAACAGCATATAAATTATCTAATGACATGTTTTTATTTGCTCCTACTTGACGAAAGGAGTAATTTTATTATCTATAGGTGCCACAGCAGTCATCCGTCAACCGGACTTTCCCGGAGAGTACGAATTAGCGTCCAACCCAGCTAACCTTGTCCACACGGCAGACAGCCGCAACCCGGAGTTTTACAAGTATCTTAAATTTATAGTTAATCAGCTTGCTGTTTTGAGTTGCCAATCTTAATAATATCGACTAGAAATACCATCTATTTAGCTCTACAAAAGCTAATAGTTCGAAAGTTATCACAGGACGTCTGTTTCCAAATCTGGAAACACTGGGCCTAATACATCAGCATAAAATTGTATAAGCTATCCGAAGAAGAAAAGGGCAAAAGTTATTGTTCAAGAAGCAGAGGCTAACAAAAGCTTTCGCAAACCCCACCGAAGCTTCGCCATCTACAAAACCGGGATGATTGTACTCCGACTCGAGATGGAACAATTACAGCGACCAGAAAGGCAATAGAGAAAATCATTCACGATTACTACTCAGTTCTCTTCAGCAGGCACGTTTTCATGCTTTTATATGCAATAAAGAAAAATTGATATGTCGTATTACCGGCTGTCTTCTTTGTTTTGAATTTTCACGTGCTATTTTATTATTGGAAAATCGAAAAACACCAGATCCGGACAGTATGAGATCTGAACACCTGATCAACCTTTCCCTAGTCCTTTTAAACACACTGGATAGGCTCTTCACACGTTACCTCTCTGAATGTAAGGTCCCTACTTAATGGAGGACCAGTAAGCTAGAGCTATTGCTGCAGAGAGGTGGCTTCTACGATTTCGGCAGCAATTCTCCCCAGAAATATTCACTGACCGTCGCCTATAAACTTTTCGTTCGTGTCATCATTAAACAAGATTGGCAGAACACAGGACGAAGGAGAGCGATGTGAACAAACAGCGTTTCGAAAAGGTTTTAGTAAGATGGACCATATCCACACGGTAGCAAGATCAGCTGAAGTATTGCGAAAATCAAAAAGACGGCTGTATCCCACATTCATCGATTTAAAGAGCGCTTTTGCCTTGTTTGAGAGAGTAGCGGTCATGGAAGCTCTGAACAGTCAGGGTATCCTTGCTCAGTATTTAAGAATGCTCCGTGAGCTAAATAAAGCCTTTACTACCTAAATATCACCATTCTATAACGACATTAATATCGACATCAAAAGACGGGTTAGGCTAGACGATGTCATCTCGACAAAATTATTTACCACCATCCTCGAGAACGTGATGCGAGCACTAACTGGACAACATTGACATGAAGGTATGATCGGTAATTACACCATCTTCGGTTTGCTTATGACATCGTTCTTAAAGTACCAAGCATTAGCTAGCAATGCANTTCGGAAAGACTATTCTTTAACTAAATCGCAAAATAACGATTTCTACCTACATCTATCTAGGTGGGAAAATCAAAACGGTTAGCGACTTAGCTCAGCAGATGAGCGTGAGAAAGTGAACGGTTTGGGAAACTTTCAAGAGCATCGAGGAACTAGCGAAGGAAAAGGAGTATCTGACTCCCTCACCACCTTTTAAACTCCACGATTAATCCCTCATTGACTTATGCGTCAGAAATCAGTTCGCTTAGCAAGCAAGATGGAAGATTACTGAGCGCTATAGAACGCGCCGTCGAAGACATGATCCTAGAAGTATTCCATCTGAAACAAACGAAGGAAGGGATAAGAGTCGTTACCGTTGACGGGTGATTTTGTTAACAACCTCATTTCGACTCATCGAGAATATACTATTTGATTATTAGGAAATTTACAGCGGTATTTCAACTCATGATTTCAAAAGTGCACATATCAGTTCGCCATAAACTTTACTAGTCTAGATAGAAGCTTTTAGAATATAGAAGTTCCAGCGAACATGAAACAAGACTATTTACACTAACCGCAAACAAACATAGATTTCCGTAGACGATAAAGTCGTTATTGATTGAAGCAACTAAACCTTGGCTTGGTCTTCCAAGCTCATTTAGTGCAGGATATTGTCCGAATAATCGACTAAATGGCTCCGATAGGCGAGAGGTTTAAACAGTATTTTGGAAGCAGAACTCTTTCAATCGTTGCACCGCGGG
>UYYA01005444.1:0-22079 GCA_900624975.1 Angiostrongylus costaricensis | reverse complement strand
ATTGTATTGTGTTTTCTTTATGGAAGTAAATGTATGCTGTTTAAAAACCTCGCGATTGCTGAGCAAGAAAACGCCACACTTATCATTTAGTTTTAAATTTTAAAGTGAGTTTTTACGTAGAATTCTGCGTAATTCAAAGATAGTTAAGGCCATAGCTTACACATTGAAGCAACTCTACGAGCACAACGCAGATTCAAGAATTTTCCATGCAATGTATAACGACGAGGTGAAGAGTGTTTTGTTTTGTCGAAATTTCTACTTTTATGAGACTTTTTATAAGTCTCTTACAGCCATACGACGATACTTCGTTGCCTTTGAAGTCACTGAGGTCAAACCGTGTACAAGTAGAACCTATTGAGTACGGCCACACAAAAGGTATAAAAGATTACAATGAAAATAACGTCTAAAAAGTTTCAGGAATATGTGGGCGACAGCACTGTGTTTCGTTTTAAATGCACACTAGAGTCACCCTTTGTTCATCTTCTATCTACCTTACAAATAGACATGCTGTTAATCTTTTTTTATAGAACTTTTTCTACCAGAATATGCACTTTTACGTTCGCTCTCATTCTCCACTTTTGAGTTTTTTCACTCAACCCTAGATTTGCACAACTACTGTCTCTCTTGTCTCTCTTAATCTCTTGAATACACATTCATGGTATTTGATAAGTGTTATCCAAAGCGGTGTCGATTTTTCGTCCATTTAAGCGCTTTAAAAAGGCTGGACTTTTAAAAAACTTTCAAAAAGACTTTAAGAAGAAATTCGACTAATGTGCTATCGAACGGAATTAACTCTAAGCGAACTATGGTTATATAGTATAACATGTATAACTCGTGCTGTTGATCGTCGAGCAGCATGATCGGGCGCCGGTCTTCCACTTCTCCGTGGCATTGAAGAATAGGCCAGTTCGTTCTGCCCGTTCTAGGGACTCGTTGAGTGCCACATCTTTATTCTACGGTCATCATGAAATATTCTGACAATCGATTGGGTGGTTTTCCTGGTGTCCGTTTGACATCCTGAGGAATCCTGTCACTAACGGCTCTTCGACACCAGTTTTCGTTTATACACATTATGTATCTGGGCCACTATATCTTCTACAGTTTGGAGTATAGAACGGCACCTTTGACTTCTAATCATTGACGCATGTAGGGGCTGCGGTTCCTTTCTCTCACATGCATGATAAGGGATACTCCTAGCATCGTCCTTTCTACTGCACGTTCTATAACGCTGTGTGACCTTTCATCCTGCTTAAGCAGCGACCAGGTTTCTGACGCATACGTTAAGGCAGGTAGAATCGTGGAATAGAAAAGGTGGCCATGGAATCGAGTGTTCTTTGTTGTCCTCACTATGTTCCCGGTGCTCGTGAAAACTCCCTAAGTCACTTGTTTTCTCCTGCTCAATTCTGTATCTAAGTCGTTCAGCATGTTGGGTTTCCGACCTCGATAAACCTAACAGGAACATTCGAAGACATTCGTGCCGTGGGGTCTAAATACGGCATACGAAACCAAATCGTTTTTTATGAACATCGTTTTTGTAAAATTTAGTAGAAGACCAATCTTTCCACAAGTGTTATCAAAGTCGGTATGCATTTGCTCCGCCTGGCTAGTAATTGGCGTCATGAAAACGACATAACCAGCAAAACGAAGATGGTGTGATTGCCGACGATCTGTCTTCAATCCCATGTTGCTCCATTCTAATGCTGACGTGACGTTCTCGAAAGTGGAAGTAAATAATTTTGGCGAAATGGTATCAACCTGCCAAAACTCTCTTTTGACGTCGATGTTAATATCGCTATAGAGTGGTGACATTTTGGTTGCGAAATTTTGAAGCAGCTTGCGAAGAATTTGGTACACTGAGTGGGGATTATTTGGTTGGACAGGGCTTCTATGACTACTTCTATTTCAGCTGCGTCAATAGTTTTCCTCAAATTGATGAAAGCGGGACAGAGCGGTCGCTGCTACTCTCGCGATAGTTCACGTCTTGTTATGGTATGGATGTGGTCCATCGTACTGAATCCCTTTTGAAACCCTCCGTGCTCACATGGCTGTCCTTCGTTAAGTGTTCTGTCAGTCTTGTTTAGGATTGAAGAGTTTGTAGACGACGGACAGCTAGCAGATTGGGCAGTAGTTGCCGATATCGTGCAGCTCATCATTCTTGAACAATAGCATGATCTTGTTGCTATTCCACTGAGTACGGACCTTGCATTCAGAAAGGTAACGTGTGAAGAGCCGAGCAACTGTGTTTACGAGGACTCGCGGAAAGTTCTTCAGCTGTTCGGAACTTATTTTGGGAGGACCTGCTGTTGTTCGATTCTTCATCGATGCAATATCATATCGGATTTCGGATGGAAGGACCGATGGGGCCACATTATTCATCATCCCTTATTTTGTTTGAAGGCAGGAAGCCGTGGCTATTGAACAGATTCGAGAAGTAATCGTGAGTGATTTTCTCTACTACCTTTCTGGAAACCGTTACTGTTCCGTCTGAACGTCATAATGCAATAATCTTGTGTTTCTTAGTTGGCAAAGCTTCGACTGGTTTTGCGAATGTTTGACTGGCCTCTGTAGTTTCGACTATGACTTCTGCTATTCTACCTTTAAGATCTTATTTTGCCGCCTGTCTACATTGTTTTGCAAGCTCGGACGTGCGTTGGCGGCTGCCTGCAGATCGTGCGATTCATGCTAGCGTAACAGCTCGAATGTTTCTGGAAACAGATGTCTCTTAGTGACCGTCGAACTCTCAGCTTTCATAGAGCCAATGTGAAAATTTTGAATGAGCAATCGCATTTTTCGTCGATGTTTTCAAGAACGGCATCTTCTCAACAGTCGACTAATGAACTGAATAAATCCCAGTTCATGACGGCTTTCGGGCTTAGTAGGCACTCTACACTGGGAGACTCCCACGTCCAGGGTTTCCTGGGATTCCGGAATTGTTAGTTGATGTGAATGGCTTTGGCCACCATGGTAAACTTAGAGAATCGTTCACCCTTCTCATTCCATTTTGTGCCGTAGGTCATAATGCGATCTCCAAACCTTCTTCTGAGTTCAATGGGTTGGATATACTCATAGTTAGAGTGCCATTCTCTCTCAGAGCAGACGAGCTTATTTGTTAGAGGCTACTTCTAACGGCCTCGCGTATATAGAATCAGCTAGCCCATTACCTAGATTCACCTGCTTCTTATGGAAGCATAAAGTCACTTTCATTCCGCGATTAATCCCTTATCCGCTACCTAGGGACGCGACTCGTTGCCTCGCGACCAACAGGCATGGGGTCCCTCTACGAGGGCCCCGTTGAGAGAATGTAGTACTTCATGCAAATGGCGTTCTTTAAGCACCTTAACTAACTCGTTCGAGAACTGATAAAGTCAAAAACTACTAGACTATGATAAGATTGTAGAGTTTATAGCAACTTTTTATTATTTAGATGTTAAGATAGCAGAGAAATACCTTTAAGAGGCTTCCCTTTATCAGCACAAAATATCTTTAAGTGTTTTTCTTTATCTCTTATCGTTTTAAAAATTATTCGAAAGTCAATGCCAGGAAAGCGTATATGGAATGTGTCGGAATGGCAAACGCGGTAGTTTTAAAACCATCAGTTAGTTCTTAACTTAAAATTAATTGCCACCAAGCTCTGTCTTGTAATCACTTATTAAAATACATAAGTTGGTGTCCATTGGTAGTTTGTTGTGGCGTTGTGCTCCCAACTTTATATGAATACAAATCCGTTGAGAATATTAGTCCTTGTAGCTGCCACGCGGCTCTTTTATGTGTAAGTCGGTGAGCCGAACGTTGGGTTACAACTTTTACGACAGTAGCAGCAATAGCAACAATAACAATAAGGTGAAGTATGTAAACGAGTTAGGCAATATGAACGAACCGGATGGACACTGGACAGACGAACACTGCCAACACTTGAAGACGAAAGGCCATGCCTGTATTACTTCTACAGTGGGTGAAGCCTTGCCAGACGGAACTAAAGACAGCGCCTAGAGAGAGGTTCTAAAGGTTATTTCTACTAGAACAATCTGACAGAGCTACATGTGAAAGAGCGCAGCTGCCCGTTCGCAAACTTCTTTGGGACGGCAGATGTTGGAAAGTACATTCAACTGACTGCTTCTCAATCAGTGACGGAACTGTCGGGCAAAGAAGAGCAGCTTATTGAAAGAAATTATAGAATCCCTTTCTAGCCACCTGCGAGGCAACTGCATGTGATAATGTGCAAGAGGCAATTTTGAAAAGATAGATTTAAGATACTTACAGGTGAAGAAGAAACATACACTAATTTAGAAAACAGAAACTGTTTGAGGAATATTGTTATACCTTTTTATTTTCTGCCTACTATAATTTCGCGGCAGGGTACTAAGCGAAATACGACCACAACGCTGCTGAGATATTTGCAAAACTCTGGACCGCAGGTGTCTATGGTGGGGAACGAACGCGCTATTGTCCTTTCCGGGGAGTAACGCGTTCACCACCACACCATGCGGGTCCTTTGTTTCGCCTGTCTCTCAGCTATTTCTATCGATCTTTGCCACAGCAATCACCCGTCAGCGGGATCACCCTAAGCAAAAAGTGGCAAAGAACGATAGAAATAGCTGAGAGACAGGCGAAACAAAGGACCCGCATGGTGTAGTGGTGAACGCGTAACTCACCGGAAAGGTCAATAGCGCGTGCGCTCCTCACCATAGACACCTGCGGTCCAGAGTTTTTCAAATATCTCAGCAACGTTGTGGTTGTATTTCGCTTAGTACNGCTGACGGGTGATTGCTGTGGCAAAGATCGATAGAAATAGCTGAGAGACAGGCGAAACAAAGGACCCGCATGGTGTGGTGGTGAACGCGTTACTCCCCGGAAAGGACAATAGCGCGTGCGCTCCTCACCATAGACACCTGCGGTCCAGAGTTTTTCAAATATCTCAGCAACGTTGTGGTTGTATTTCGCTTAGTACCCTGCCGCGAAATTATAGTAGGCAGAAAATAAAATGGTATAACATTGTGATTTCAACTACAGCCGCAGCTTAACTGGGTTCTATGCCGATTTGAGCGCCCCAGATCAATCCCGCAGACCGGTGATTGCTGTGGCAAAGATCGATATTTGAGGAATAGTTCCTATATAGCCTTGCGTCTACCGAGCCTTCAAAGTCCAAGGCTAGACTCACCATCAGCGGTCTTAACGGAATCACGGTTGAAATACCTTCGTTTACAAGCCTAATACTCGTCCATTTGCTGAAACAAATCATAATCCATCGTATGAAAAGCCAAATATTGTCGTATCATTTATGGAACGCGTCAATCAACAACTTATTCGTATTGGAGCCTCCTCGCATTGCCGAACCTTTGTGCAAGGGTGTCGAATGCGGTCCAACAACTTCTGCCTCCTCGGAAAGCCTGCCTGAACAGTTCGGCTCTCAGGCAAAGCAGATAGTACGAAAAATATTACTCCTAAACAATAAGGTTGGAAATGTGACAGCGAGTGGCTGCAAGCCTAGTTACTGAGTTCATGTCTTGTGTTGAAGCTGCATACTCGGTCTCCTCCACTACACTATTGTATATGCCGAAAACTGTCTTGTCATCTGCTCCTCATAAGAGATGGACAAGTGCTTTGAGCTTTTAAACAAAACTCAGAGTAAGAAAAACCACGAAAAAACAGACCAAATTAACCTATCCGAAAATGGCTACTCTGCAAGGTGGTACTGAAATCCATGTGGTAAAAACAAAGTGTTTCGTTACCTCTCCTCTGACCTTTTTTACACAAAAATATCGCCTGTGAAAAACATGTTTCACAAAGGAGTCAGCAGAGGGAGGAATCCCTGAACTTGGCGCAGGAAATAGCCACTTCCAATGGCTCTGAAACGGTGACCGCTCGGTGTACGTTTGAAGGAAGAACAAAACCCTAAGAGCTCATGAAGACGTTAAAGTAAAAGTCAGTTTTCTTGTATAAGAATCTAAAACACCAACGGGCAAAATTCTTGAAGAGGTCCGAATAAATTCTAACAATCCGAAAGTGAACCGCAGAGAGGATGAAATTGAAGTGAATGAAATTTTATACATTGAGCTCATTGTTCCTGGGTCACGAAAGTGTTTGATTGTGCAGATTGCGTGTCGGTTTGACCTATTCAGGGTCTTTGTTGTACCACTCGAGCGGGTACCACTAAAGCATCCATAGCCTTATCGTCTCAAAAGACTACTGAATAAGTGAGCAAACTGGATTTTGTGTTGGTTTAAATTCCATCTTTTGGACTTTCATCTTTCTTGAGTTCTTGTAAAAAAAAATTATGAGGGATAAATGAACCTATAACCACATCGGTTAGAAAAAACCTTCTTTTTAAGCTAGTTGAGTCGATGGTAGGATCACATGGCTTTTCTCTGAATGGCTTTTGTAGTTATGCTTAATCTATATGATCCCTCATCGTATTCGCTGCATCCCGGACCGGCGACCTCGATTAAAGTTTCCCACGCTATCCCTTGAATTCATTCACACCAATGGAGCCGTCGTTGACAAGCTTAGAGAAAGCTTGGCCTTCTCAATAAAACTTTTTCTACTATGTCTAAAACACCTCGAGACTTGCTATTAACTTAGTAGACGTTAGGTAAGAACGCATAAGTTGTTTCGCAACTGAGTGCTCAAAATATATCTGACGAAAAAGACCAATGGAAGAAATCTATGAATTAATTGAGAAAAAATCATGAGCTTGCTGTGCTAAAACTAAGAACTGCACCATTTTTCTTAAAAACGCTAACGTTGAAAAAGCCTTTCATAAATTACCTATTTTTTGTTCAGGTGTGACTTTCTTTAATGGTGAAGGCGGTGTATGGCTAATCCACAGTGTGCCTAAATTTCCTCCACCGAATTTTTATCAATATCCAAGAAGTGGCCACCACTATGGACAGACGATGCTGTGCCTCTCGTTGCCTTATTCTCAGCTTGAAAACATCGGTAACGATAGTGACACCAATAATACAGTCACATCGATTCGAGATGTGAATGGATCAATTCCCACATTTTATACTTTATCTTGCTGCGTAAAGCTAATGAACTAACGTGTTTTCATTTTTATTATAACATATTCAGCTACTCAACTCTATTATAACAAACCTGACATTTACTCGTCTCAATTGCCAACAGCAATGGCTGCTGATTACCCTGTACTTGCTCAGGTAATACATTTGTTTTGCAAATATAGAAAATATTTGGACATGAAGGTGAGCTTTTCCCGATTTTAGGTCATCGCAGGCAAATATAAGGTAGGCGAACCATACCACAATATCGTTGAGCTGACTACCGTCGGTGGACAGGCTTTCAAATCGTTTGCAAAGACAAGCGAGTTCAACCACGGTAACATCATGACATGTCTTCCGAAGAAATTTCATGAACGAAAGGATTTTTCTATTCAGATCTTTACGATGGACTCGTAGCTCCAACTCTTAAGACAGATCTGATCGCTGAAACATGGCGCAGAGGACTTGAAGTGAGTTGCTCAAGAACAAGTATGAAAAGTTGTGGCGTTTCTGTTGAAAAGATAATTAAACATTTTGGCTTTTATTTCTGTTGAAATTGTTTAGCTTCGTATGGTAAAAGGCACCAAATAATTGATAAGGCGAAAAAGTTTTTTTATTACTTGATCTATTAGTATTTCAATATAGTGAGGTTTCTATAAAATTCTAAGATCCTGAAGCTTTGAATGAATCGTGGAACCTGAGATATTGTCATATTGTAATTGCAAGTATATTTTAGGTGCCACTAGACTGTAGCACAACTTATCACACCAATGATGCTCTCGCAATTCAGGTTCTTTTTTCTTATTTTGTCTAACATTCATGAATTACGGGCGCAGTGTAGCGAAACAGATAGAAGTGCTCTGAAGTATGTTTTTTGATTCATTCCTACAGGCCTTCCATCTATCTGAGGTCGGGAAATTGGTAACAGCTTTATCTGAGAGCATAGGAACACAGACTTGGCACATAGTTAGGTCTCTGCAAATTATTCTGTAGGATGCCTTCAATCACCTCTACGATGCTTATTGATGTCGAATTCCTAGTAAATCGTAGATCCAAGCGCTGCAGTCTATTTTCATGCTGCATTAGTGCTGACCATATCAACTTTACTATGTTAATACGTTGTCTAGGTGGGATCAACAATTTCGTTCAAATACACCGAAGATCATTCAAAGATAGCTCGATCTACGAACCCTTCAAAACCATGGTTATGCATCGGAGACATTAACCGTATGGTTGGTTTCCTATTCTCTCGACAACTTTCAATCGAAGGTATATGACGTATATTTTCTTAATTCATAGTAAACGAGCAGTTAAATTGAGATACTTTTATTATTGATAATTTCAAAAGTTTTCAATTAAATAATTAAAGCAATTTGATTAATATCACGAATTATTCAGGCAAAGATTTTCAGGTGTTCTTTTATATTCAGGGTTTCTAATCATGAAATTCGAAACGAGCCTTAATATTTATCTCTAGCCGTTTCATATGAGACTGTCAAACCTATTACTGTAAAATAATCTTACCATTTTTGTAGACTTCTCAGTATGCTCGTGGTGGCGGAACGACCTGTATTTCAAGCAAGTTGCCCTGGAAAGCGTTTGATGTCATTAAAAGTGAAAACCGTTGTTGATGGAAACGTGAACAATAAATATTCAAGAAGCAGATGTTGATCACTTAGTGTTTTCTACAAAGAACCTAAAACAAAGCAAAAATGTGATGAACAAAACTATCACTTGATCTCAGCCTACGTAGCCAATATAGACGTTTATTTACAAATTTTAACGAGGTTACTACATACTTTTTCATCGTGGCTAGCGTCCCACCACTATGTCCTTCTTCAGAGCCACTGTGACTCGGATCGAATATTAGTTAATTTTTACCATGTGAACCGTAGTAATTCTTCTAACTTTCAAATACAAGCTGATCTATATAACTAGTGAGAGACAAGCAAAACAGAGGACTCGCATGGTGAACGCGTTAGACACCGGAAAGGGTAGTAGCGCATTCGTTCCCCAACGCAGACACCTGCAGTCCCGAGTTTTGCAAATATCTCAGCATCATTGTGGTTGCATTTCGCATTATACACCGCCACGAAAAATTGTAGTAGGCAGCAAATAAAAAGTTAGCATTGCGATTACAAGCCGTTAGATTAAGTCTCGTTAGCTTCGCTTTATTCTGCCTGTAAAATAACAAATGCTTGACATCTAAGCTCTCAGGGGCGCGTGGGGCGCAGTGGTCGAAGGCACCCTGCAACATAAACGTGTAATCGACCCCAGCGCCCATGGCCCACCAATCCCTACATTCCTCCGAGCTCGGAACCAGATTTGTCTGGAAGGATAGCACTGGCTCGATATATCGGTACGCTACTGATTTATCAATGTAAACACCAAATATGCATTCAATCATCACCAAACGATGCCTAATGAAGTCGAATGCATGGCACATCCCTCAACGCCGAGAGCTTTATCCTTTTCAACCTCCTCTTATACGAAAATGTTCACTGATAAGAAAATAATGCTATCTCAGTAAGCTCAAAAACTTTGGTTAATTTCTACTAATGATCCTCAAATGGTTTACCCCGTCAACAGGATTTCAAAAATAATTCAGGATGATAGAGCATATCCATACGACTAAACTCTTGTTTCACTTTCATGGACTTTAATAGAGACTTCCGACTAAGTTGAGACTAGGCAGTCATAGAAGCTTAAGCAGCGTAAAGAAAGGCTCGGTAAGGCAGTGCGATTTGCCAAAATTATCTGAAGCGTCCCTCGAAGACGTCATGCTAAAATTGGAATGGGATAATATGGGAGTGAAGGTCGATGGTTAGCAATTAACATCATCTTCGCTTTGCTTATGCCACTTCTCTTATACCATTAAGCACTAACAAAGCTAAACGAATATTGGCCGACGTTGACAATGCTAGTGGAAATATTGGTCTTCGACTAAATCTCAAGAAAACAATGTGCTTGAGTAACATATTTCTTTCTTCTGTCAGAATAACCTCACCGAATGCAAAAGTCATGCATATCTAGACTAAGAATTCAACATGATGAATGACTTAACTATATAGTTAGCACGAGGAAGCGAGCAGCTTGAGGAGCACTCAAGAGCATCAGAGATGTAGTGAAGAAGAGAAGAAACATGCGATTCCATTCCCACTTTTCAACTCAACAATTCTTCCTGCCTCAACATATGCGCTGGAAAACTAGTCCTTACCCATCCAGAATGAAACCACTTCGCGTTATCGATCAAGCAGTCGGGAACAAGATTCTTGTAGTATCGCGTACCACTCAAGTGAGAGAAAAAACCCGATGTTCTCAGCTACCTCAGCGATCAAAAGTCGGCGATGCAGTTGTGGACGTGGAAATTTCGAGGGTCACATGAATCGAACACACGAGAGCGATGGATGAGAGTCGCTAGCTACTGAATTTCTCGGGGTTTCGAATACATACCACTAAGGCAACTGGACCAAGAAGCAGAGTTCTTCAAGGTAACAAGAACGAAGGGTGTCAGCAAGTCTTCAGAGCGAGCTGAAGCCACTCAGGCGGCTCTTGTACGCCAAAAAGACAAATGGAAAATTTACTGGTGTAACACACATTCCAGTTATTTGACAATCAGCAGAAGGATAGGTGAAGAGTAACTCCCGTTCTACATTTTTTTTATCACGTCTAAAATGATCCAATTCATCACGAAATTGTCATGTGCGACGAAAATTCGGTAGCAACAATCAATGGCGATCTGTACAATAGCGGCACGAAAAACAACGACGATTTAGCTAAAGTACTATAAAAATAACTTTTACGTGATCAGTTGAAATAATCCTCTATACCTCTTTGAATAGTGGCCAAATCACTGCGCAGGAGCACCATCGTGAAGTAATCTGCAAATTGGACCAAGAATGCAGTGTTAAAGATTGATATTGATTAGTGATAAAGTACCAGCTACGTTGAGTCACAGTAAACAATTACATTTCACTTTTGTAGAAATGGCAAAAGGTTCTTGAGAAACGAACGCCATCTCCCAAGCAATTTGGGAGCTGCGTTTCGGAAAATGTCCTCAGTAATTCTCTCGCAATGGGACTTCTTTTAAAATACTTTCTTATACAACGGTAAGGTTTTGTTAAGATTAGACGAGCTTTTAATCATTTTACGCGACCCGAGATCACATAATATGGAGTTCCCGCACCACATTCCATTCGTTCTCTTTCATTCATCATCCACGAAGGCATTAGAAATCGCGTGTGAGTTCGGCTCATGCTCAAGGATTTTCGTTTTCTTCACAAATATCGTTGACTAGTGGTCGAGACGACTCTCCTTGGAACCCCGGATTATTAGTTTCGAGCTGTTCCCGAGCGGATTATTGGAAGTGAGCTGGTCTCCAGGTCCAATTTCCAGGTCGCGGAAAAATGAAAGGTTTGGATAAACAGAGATGTGGTCGAAATTACACCTTTCTCGTAATGAACGGTCTTCTACAGTGATGGATGAAAATGTATAGATCTCACTTGCTTCAACCTCGTTTTTATAGAACGGTTCTTGCTGCTGAAATGAAGTGATCTCATCTGCCAATCACTCCCAGGAAGCGGAACTCTTCTTCATCGAATAAGAGTAAGCCGGGATATTGTTTATCCACCATGAAGTTAAATGAATGTTGGTAGTGAAAACATTTCATCTACTTATATGCTACGAAAATGTTTACCGATTGCGCTAAAAGTTTAGTTTATATCAGACGATGGGCATATCATTTTTTCAATTACACAACAAACAAAGTGAATGAACAACAAAGCGGAAAGTGCGAAATAACAAACTGTAACAAAATACTTCTTTGAATTTTTCCGCTTACACGAAGTTGTTATACAACTTTTATTCGGCTGACGTTCCGATGTCTTCGTCTTCCTTAGAGTCGATGATCTACAGTTGTTCTGTCACATAACCTCCTTTGTATTGAGCTGGCCAACAATGTGTGTTATTTGTTTCACTGGCGTTTCATTTCACCATAAATTTATAATCGATAGTCCGACATAACAGTATGTTTTGTGTTACCGTTAGGCGTAATCTCTTTATTTCACCTGGAAAGCACGTTTTCCTAATTCACCATTGATCTTCTTTAAAAAGAAGTCGTTATTATATTATCATTGGTGAAAGAGATAGACAAGAGAACTGAAGATGAAGAAAACAGTTGAGGGGGGCGGGGCTGACTTACCTGTTCATGAAAATCACGGTAGAGATCCATTCACCCTAACCATTTCAGATAAATAGGTCTATTTCAACAGTTTGTCCTTATTATTTTAGGAAATTACTGGGCAAAATGAAGCACTGTAGGTATTAGGCGTAGGTGGCTGTCAGATATCAAAAATAATTCTGCGTAGCGTTATTTTATTTTTATTTATTTTACATGAGCAGTCTTCATCTCTACCGTGCGGATCGCAACATTTTTCACATTCGATTCGTTTCCTCGCATCAAATGTCTACGAAGGTGTTTCAACTTTTACGCGTGGCTTCGGCTGCTGCTTGAGGATTTTCATTTCATCTTGAATGTCGTAGAGTGCTGGTCGAGTAGATTCTCTCTGGAATTCTATGATAACCGGGCTGGAGCGTTCCCAATTGGGTTGCAGAGAATGATTTTTTTCCATACAAATCTGGTACCAACTTCCCGACCCCAGAGAGATCAGAGGCTTGCTTGGCCCTGAGCGGAATCGCACTAGCACCATGCCATGACGAACATCACTACCACTGTGCAATCCACCCCTCTATATAGTATTATTATTAAAAAAAGCGCATTACTAGACACATTGAATAAATTGGTCGTTCGACACCCATTTATCATTACAGTGGTTTACTTCGAAAAATTTCGCAACTGTAATGAGCGAAGCAAACAGTTTTACAAATTCAAAGATTGCTAAATTCGAAACCGCTATCAGAATCGATATTCGAATCATTCAAATCCGAAACAGTGTCTTCAAACACTTTAGGAAATTAATAGGCCCTTAGTAGAAGTCTGTGATTTTTTTTATCTCGTCTTTGATCTTCGCAATCACATAACTCTCGTGTTATTAGCAATCAACGGACGATCACGTTATTTTCGGTAACTTAACGATCGCCGATACAAACAAAAACGTGTTTCGAAAGAGTGGACTACAGTAATTAGAGGATCATCCTGCCGCCATTCTACCTGGGCCAGTTTTCAATGCCATTTCTGATAACTTCGGAAAAACGCATTTTTTATGTTTAGATGAATAACTACATTTCTACTTCTTTACTCAAACATAAACTTGTGCTTTAACGCGGCGATTATTCCTGTCTGCCTTGAAGCTGCCGAATGTTTCTCATCCTTCGTCATGGGCTCTATTTTTTATCTAGCACTATACTTCACAGAAATATCGATCTCTCTGTACTGCTTCTAAAAAGTGTATTGCTATTTCTATCTGCTAGAACTCAAAGGTGTTCAAACGGGTTGAGTAGTGGGCAAGAATGCCACTGAAGTACGCGGCCATGTCGTTGACAACAGAACGTGAAACGCCCGATAATGGCCATCCTCTATTGGATAGCGATCCTATCACAAAAGTATGTTGTTTTTAAATTTTATGAATGTCATGCTTAGGTATCTATTGCACGTGTCTGTAGCATTTTTGCAACGTTTCTGGCATGGTCAAGGTCGTCAGATAACCGTTCTCATATAAATTGTTATTGGCTCGTCTCTCACTCTCTTTCAATCAACATTTCCTGATGGCAGGTGATGATTGATAGTGTTGTAGATTCGATCCCATCGAAAGGAATTTTTGAGTCGAACATTTTTTTTTCTAAAGGCCATGCACTAAGCCATGCACATTTGGTATCAACCTCATTTTTATTTACCTTCTATTCTGGAATTGTGATAGCCTATCAAGACAAATGGATTTTCGTGCTGTATTTTAGCGCTTTTCATATTTTTTGCTTTGCATATTAATCTTTAACTCTTTTGCTTATGTAGTTTAGATGGAGAAGAAGCGACTTAAAACTGAAGAAGTTGGATGTTTAACAACAAAGACAAGATATGTCGTTCTCTTTTTGGGTAAGGTCTATTAGAAATTGTTTCTTTACGAGGTATTTCGATTCAAAATTATTAAGCAAGAGCAAGTTCGATTTCAATAATGACTTATGAACTGTCCTTAAGCTAGTACGAGGTTGGTTCAGCTTACATTTCTCAATTTCAATGAAAATCTGTTTCAAAAACCAATTCGAAAATCTACCTATTGAGGATCACCCAACCTTTCAGCTTCTTAGATAGAGTGAAGTACTCCAGAACTGATTAATAAGATATGGTACAGTATAGTGAGTCTAAACTCTGAGAGAGGCGAATTCGCCTAATGGTCAGCTATCGGATTTGAAAAAGAAGAGATACCAAACTCGTGCTAGCTTGCTTCTAATGATAGAAATAGATGACAAAAATTGAATGTATCTGACTTTGCACTACGTATTTAGGATCGGCATGTATTGCTTCCATAGCGTCTAATATGATTGTGTTGAATTTCACGTTGATTTGCATGGGCACGGAATATAATGAGGTTTGAACAATTCATTATTAAATACATATTTGGCCTACACAACAACTCGCTGGTGTCCGCCGATGTGTCAAAGGCGTTTTATTTTGTAGTCTGGTAACTTGCCGATGCTTAAATGATGGGATGGCTCGGTTAGCCACCATCGAACTTGAAGACCATGCCTATAACAGGGCGGTGGTAGGTTAACAGATGCCGCTGATCAGGAAACAAAGAGCCTAGTTCGACTCCTTCTTTTAAGCCTTCTCCAATCTACGTGGGTACGCCTTAGCTCGGCTATCTCCAAGATTGCAAGCAGAATCAATTCGACCAGGATTCAACGATATTCATAATAAAGGCGAAATCCTCAAGAAGCAGCCGAAAAACCATGCTAAATGTTCGACGACCCTTGTGGACGAATACGACGAGAACGAATCGAGGGTAAAAAATGCTGGGATGATCGAACGATGTAAAAGATTGAAAACAATGAAGTAAGAAAAAAAAGAAGACGAATTACTCGAGAAGCAGTCAAATCAATACATTAAATATTCGAACGCGTTTATGGACGATGCATGCGAGAAACGAACGAAATGCAAAAGATGCCGAGATCAGCACAGCAGATCTGATGACGGGTCATATCAAAAATAAAAAATTCATAAGAAAGCACCTCTAGACTTCTTTGATCTTTTAAAAAAAATGATAACAGCGAGATAACTATTTGTCTTTTGTGTGGGCTGACTATCGTTTTCGATTAATTGATTATTACAGAGTAATCCAATCGACATCCAAAATCGTGGACCTTATGACTATACACAAACTGAAAAATCATATCTGATGTGGGCAGTGGCTATCGGAACACTAGTGGCCGCGTGGCCCTTTCATTTGTTAGTGAGATCCGCAAATTAGTTAACATTTTGTAGGAGAAAACGAAAACTGTGGATTTAAATTAGATTACTTCTTTTGCAACACTATGAGGTTTTCACTGGAATGCGTACCAGAACGCCACGTTCAGTGTTTGATCGCCTTTCTTTAAACAAACAACGATTCTTTCTAACGCTCTTAGAAAATAAAGTTGAAAAATAAAATAAAGCCGTCCAAATATTAGTTTTTATCGAAGAATGACATCCAGGTTCTATGAGCGTTACGGAACTCGAATTGTGTTCTTCGTAGCAGGTATGATCTCAACCATATCGACGGCTGTTATACCTTTTACAGCCGGCTACAGTTGGACCGCACTTCTCATCGCTCGCTTTCTTCAGGTGCGTTGTCGCTGATATTGCTGGTTTACTCCTTGTTGCCAATAGCTCAGCAGAAATTTTTCTTGAAACGGACTTCCGAAACGTTTGGAAGAACTTGTGTATGCCACACTCCTTACAGGGAAAATAAGAACTAAATAACAGTTTTCTGGTAGTCGAAAAATGTTAAACACGATAATAAACACTAGTTATAACCAAAATGATGCTGAGATATGTGCAAAACTCTAGACCGCTGGTGTCTGCGGTGAAGACCGAATGCTTTATTACCCTTGTCGGAGGTTAATGCGTTCAAAACAACACCATACGAGTCCATCGTTTCGCCTTTTCTCAGCTGTGTTATTGACCTATAGGTGCTCAAGGCAATCACCCATCAACGGGATTGATTTGGGCGGCAAAAATCGGCATCGAACCCAGTTAAGCTGAAACTATGACATAAATAATAATGTCGTCACTTTTTGCCTGTTGCCCATTCTTTTTTTATGGCAAGGTATTATGTGAAATTGTATTGGTGATAGCAAATGTTGGCCAGCAATACGGCTGAGAGAAAGGCAAAACGAAGGGCTCTCCAGGTGTTGTGGTGAACGCGTTAGTCCCCGGAAAGGATAATAGTGTATTCATTCCTCACCGCGTACACCAGCGGTTCGGAGTTCTTCAAATGTCTCAGCAACATTGTGATTATATTTCACATAATACCCAGCCATGAAGAAAGAATGCGCAGTAAAAAAGTGACAAAACAGTAATTATATTGCATAAAATAAAGAATATAACACAATACATTCTGAATATTAATTCACAAAGTGGTTTTCTGCGAGTTCATTTGTCGAAAAAAATGGTGAAAATTTGATAGCCGATTTCTTTGCTTTTTTCTCTACCATGTTTAGCTCTGTAACGCTGGACCTTCATGTTTAAGGGAATCTCGTTCGGAGCAGATTTCGCTGCAATTGGTCTGATTGTAGTCTACTGGGCCTCTCTCAAACAACATGGATTTTTCATCTCGTTACTCTCTTCGTTTTCACAGTTGTCTGTAATGTTTACGATGCCCGTAGCGGGTGAGGTAAACGCATAAAGTCATATTGCTCAAATCCTTGGTCTCAAAGAATGAGGCTTTATTTTTAGTTTTGTGAATCATCATTCGGATGGCCAGCAGTCTATTATGTTCATGCAGCACTCAGTGGAATTTTATTCGCAGCTTGGTACTTCTACTATAGGTAATATTACACTCGATTACGAGTACTTCTGCAAGATTTGACAGCTACCTTTTGTGTTTAGAAATAATCCTGCAAATCATCCTTTAATGACCGAAATTGAACTAGAGAAAATCCAACGCGGCAAAGAGGAAATGAAAGAAAAGGAATCGACCCCTGTCAAGGCAAGTTTGAACGCGAATCCGCGATGTAATAAAGTAGCAATTATTCCAACCATCTCTTAGGCGATAATGACAAACCCCATAATGTGGGCAGTGTGGCTATCAGCGTTTGGTGAGCTGATGATGTCGCAATTTATCGTAATGTATGGTCCAACTTATCTCAAAGAAGTAAGTTGTTATCTTGTAGATGTTGTGCAGCGAAGATCACAGATGGTCGAACGTATTGTACTATATCCTCAGCTCGAAATTAACAAGAACAAGTGATTTTAATAAGCCAGTACTCTCTTTTTAAGCAGATACGAGGTTGTCAAAAATAGGATTTAAGAAAAAAGGCCAAAGAAATGTCCAGAATAGCCACAGTACTGGCAGAAACCCAGTTGCAAGGTGGGAAGCCTTCATTCGATCCAGGATAACCGGAGGTTTTCTTCGAAAATAACCTATAAACACTTTCCCAAGACCACATGGCAGTGAATTGAGAATAGCTCAACCAGGAATAACCCAGTCTTAGTACGCAAGACACAGCACGTTCCTGTCTAGCACTTCACCAGAGACGCGCCGTCAAATTTCTGGTTGGACAGAATGTTATTCAAACTGAATGAAACACCTATACGACACTCCATCGAAAACGAAGCTCGATTCATCTAGTGAAAAATCAAGCTAGCTTGTGTTCTAGACAAAAAAGTGTTAATAATGCGGACTCGAATCTGGAATCTTAACATCCAAACTCCGACCCTACACTCACTAGTGCACACACTCCTATCATCAGCAAATTGCAGAGTAAAAAATTTCCAACTAGAAGCAGAGCTGGGACAAGCGATAATGTGCATGATAGCACACCACTGTGTAATACACAAAGCCTGCGCTGTCTGTGAAACGGCGAGAACTTGATAGTCCAATCTAAACCTGCTCATCATTTACTTCATGTTTGTGACAACATTTTTAAAATTATTTTACGCTTTCTTCCTTTCGATTCCTGCACCGGAGACGGTATAGTGGTTTTGCTTAAATAGGAATTTTTAATCCACTGCTTTCCTTGATGAGCAAATACGAGGTTTATATTACAGAGTTTATTAATGCAGATTAGACGACTTTTCGGCTGTTTCGGAATATTCAAAGCCTGGAAAGGTTAGATTGAGATAAAATCTACTCAATCAAACGCTTCCATCACCTCAGCAAAAATAACTTAACACAGAAATTTCCATGTATTTTTTCATTCATGAGCTTACATGAGGTTGATAACCAACTTCATTCGGCTAACCTTTTGACTTCTTTGTCTTTCTCAGAGCAGTTGATTCGAGTCCATAATCCAAAGTTTATCGAGTTGAATTTTCATCAGTAGTTTTTGAAATATTGCTGTACTCTGTGCCAGCTGTTAACGATACCGGCTTCTTGGGATGGATTGTCCAGAGAAAAACAAGTTGCGATCGCTGGACAAATAATTACCAACAACAACCTAGAAAAGAACATTGCCGAGTAAGGATGTCTCATTGGGGCGGTACTTCCTCGGAGAAGATCCGACTCATTATGACGACGAAGACACCACATCAAGAGCATGAAGCACAGTGAAGTATCGATTCCGATCAGTGGCCCTAAGAAAGGCAAAGTTGTCGAAACGCTGTTTATCAATCTCGTGTAGGCTTATCAATGAAAGAATAGATGTTGAATAGTCGTAATGAGGTTAAAGGAAAGCCGGTTTTTGACCTGAATTTCCATTCGCACAATAAACAGCTTCTTTTAAACACCCACCGCTTCTTTCTTTATAAGTGTTCCTGCTCCTGTTTTAAACCAACAGCACAGAGCCTTACATAAGCGAGTAATGTGTCTAGCTCATGTTGAAGAATCAGCTAGAGGTATAGTGCCACGCGTGAGAAAAAGGAATTTCCGTGCCCATTTCTGGATTTTTGAAAATTATCCAAAACGTTTTAAGTGGTCACGATTTTGGGCTGAAGTTTTGAATTTTTATCCAACTGTGTTGACTCTCGCTTCAAAATCTTTTTCGCTGTTTCTGTGTCCATGCATTCTCAGAGGCGAATTTGGTTTCAACTTAAATTTAGCGTCCACGAGTTTTTTTTATAATGGCACAACGTGGTCTACGCATTTTGTCAACGTATTCGTCTCAATGCGCTATACAAGAGATTACGTACCCAGTACTCGAATTCATGCAATCACCATCGCTATCGTTAGGGTAGAGCGTATTGTGCAATTTTGCGCTGTGCATAAAAGGTCATATGGGCGGTTAAGAACTAATTGGTGCCATAGAGTGCTCGGTGGTATCTCAATCACTAGTACCGACTTATCCAAACTTGTCGTTTTTAAGCAACTTTTTACGGCTGTGCTAATTTCTTTTGAAAGGAAGGCAGGATGAACGAGACCTTATTTTCACTACATTTGTTTTGGGGCATGTTGTTTCCTCTAAAGCTGCCGACTAGATACCGCTTCGTAGCCATTGCAAATGGCTAGTTGCCGAGTCAATTTTATGGAACCTTTCTTTCGCGCTCTTCCTGTGCACACATTGGTGGCTGTTTGAAGCATGTTTTTCACAATCTCCCTTTTTGGGTGTGAGAGGTGAGAGGAAAGATAATGAGTCAGTGTATTTCTGTTATTCGTTCTGTTAATAGTTGGCTATGCAGCCATTTTCGGATAGGCTAAAATTTCTTGGGTGAATGTTGTGAACTCTGTTCGCTCAACAATTCAAAACATTCGAGATGTAAGTATTAAAAGCGGTGGAGTCAAAGGACTCTATCATGTAGGCGCTGTTAGTACGCGCGTTACACAGAAGATACGAAGGCATTTGCATACTTACAAAGTAGGATTGGATGTGCTTGAGCAACTGGATGAGTATGAGGTTTATGAACAAAGCTATTCTACCCGTTGGCCCGTCTACACCGGCGATGAACCTTGCACGTGTAACCTTGAAGGAGTCGTTAGACGCAAAGTTCAGTGGATAGTAAATCACAAGTTTTGACAAGTATACGTAGAAAAGGACATGTTGGTAATTCAATTTTAAGATGCGAATTAGCTAATGGTTTTAAACCTGTCGCTCTTGCCCCTTTGACCCATTCCCTGTTCAGTTTTCGGTAAAGACTTCTGAATTCCTTTCAGATGATGGCGATAAAGGAAAATATCTTCATGGGGTCTCCTCGTAATTTCAACATCTAACTGAAGACAGGTTACTACAAACTATCCATCGTTATCACTAGTTGATAGTCTAATAGTTTTCGATTTCATTACTTCTCGGACCTGTCGCATTCCACATCTTTGCGCTGCTGTGATGTTGGAACTAAACTTTCTCTCATGATAGTGGTTAACGATTTCTAGAAGACGATTTTTACCTGAAAATATGCGAAAATTCATGTCTTCTTCCTGCTACGTCTACTTCTCTAACCTTTAATCATTTTTGAGGGTGAGTTAAATAAAGCTTCGCATGACAGGACTACATCAGACCAAGAGCAAGGGCATAGATATATTCATATCAATCGACCACGCCCTTGATCTGAATGAAATGAATATGTTGTTGGCCGAACCTGTGTCACCCGTATTAACTACCATGTCGGTGCATAAGCCATCGAGTTATCTCACACGGTCTTCTCCACCTTCAACCTCAGCGTCAGTATCATCAACAACATATGCAGTCGGTGACAACGAATTCGTTTTATTTTATGGTTGGAAAATGACTCGATTTCATGCCTAGATGATGATTCTAGACCACCGTGACCGTGAATGTCTTTCTACAATTTTGCTCTTTAAAGCACTAATGCCAGAATGAGAAATTTTCAATAGGAGATGGAAATGTGAGTAGGAAATGTTTTACCTCGTTTCTCTCCAGAACACCCTCTTTTCCATAGATATTCATTCCTTGAAAAAATAGGACAATACTTGAACACACAAGTCTTATTCATCCTCAAACACAAACAGAAAACGACACCTCCCCATCCTGGTACGCTGTCGTTGTTATTCGATCCAACCGTTGTCCACTAAATGCAGCCATTCATTTTAAGCACAAATTGAAAAACCTGTAATTATCATGCGAGAAGGGACGAAACGACAAGCCATTTGCGAACATTTCCAACAGAATTTTTTCCCAAGTAACTTGTTAATAGTGTAATATCCGAGCACATGCCACGAGTTCCTTACCAGAACGCTCCAAACCTTTCCCAAAGGCACCTCAGTTCTTCAATAAAGAAGTTCGGATCGTGTCGCCATCTCCGCCAGAGAGATGGGCAAAAAAAGAAAAGGTAATTGAATGCATATCTGGCCGATGCAACAACTCCCTCTAGCCTATTTATATGTGAGTTCAGTGCTGCGATGCTCACAGACAAGTGCAGTACCAATTTGCCCAACTCGGAGTGATGGAAAGCTTGATAGACCTCGGCCGTGAGGTCGAACCAATGATCGCGTTGATGGAGGGCTTGACACATTCGTGACAACACAATTTCTTGTACTCATCACATCGCTTGCGTAGTGAAACAGAATTTGTCCGATCTCAATCTGGACGTAAATGATATGTATGCTACCGTTTATTATATGTTAGTGTGGTCTATCATGCAAACTCATACAAACATGTTGTTGTTAGCGCCAAGAACTGTTACTCCTACGACCGACTTCCTATTAACCTCGCTATTGATAGAGTAATTCTTTCCACTTCTGTTTTGCAAACACGAGGTGTTATTTCATTTCTTTATTTACGCACAAGCTGACTTTTCGGCGGATTTCGCCTTTCTCAGAGCATGGAAAGATCAAATTGACTGCCATCTACCTGGCCAAACACCTCCATAAGCAAACAGAGAAATTGCTGAACCAAAATTTCAATCACATTGAACACAGAATAGCTTCATCGCGTACTCACCGCTTTCTATGAGTATCCACTGAATATGTCACGTGGAGACCAACCGCACATACTTTGCATTTAAGCGTAATGTGCCCCTCTCATCAGAACAACAGATTT
>UYYA01005443.1:6309-22089 GCA_900624975.1 Angiostrongylus costaricensis | reverse complement strand
TTACTACTTGGCTTGCGATGCCATTTTGTTACATAGCCACTTACTGAGAGCTTTATTTGGATGTTTAAGAATGAAAGCCAATTCGCGGTTGGTTTTTCACATGTAAATTTTATATACTCTGGTTGTTGGTTTAACAATTCAAAGCACTCATCTATCTGTTCTTGTGTAGAACAGGCGATGAAGCAGTCGTCTATGTATCGACAGTAGAGTAAAGGTCGGTGATCGAGAACTGGAGCTTTCACCTTTTTCATAAATATATCAGCTATCTATGCCGAGGTTTATAGAAAGTCGGTCTTTCGATCATTGTATACTTTGTCGAGCAACTCACCTTCGGAGGCACAGAAAAACTATTTGGTAAGCAGCGATATCGTGTGGGTTCCAGTTCTTGTTCAACAATACGGTCTTCTTGGTTTTTCCGTAGCAACGAGTTTCACAGACAAGTATACGTCTATATGAACAGCCAGAGCACAAGCAGTCACCGGCTTTCATAGATCAGAAGGACGTATTCCACTTTCCGATTTACTTCGCTCCACAACCTTGCCAACTGCTTACCGCCTCATCGTAGCAAGGAGATTTACCTGGATGTAGGGTTGCGACGAACGGTGGGTGGATTCATCACTCCGGCAGTGCCTCCGAAGCTGAGTCCGGCGTTTCCATCAGGAAGCCCTACTAAAAGCAAACCAATACCAGGATCGTCCACCGTACTGATATCAAAAACTAGTCACATGGTGGCAAATCTCTCTCTGATCCACAAGGGCAGCGACTGCCTGCAGTGGTGACGACCTGTGGCAGACTTTAGCCAGGCTGAACCCGGAACTCCAGAAAAACACAATGACTTAACCAGTAAGACTTCGACAAATGGAGAATATGCTGGGGCCTGCACAACCAATGAGGACGGGCCGTCGAAGTATCGAAATATCTTTCGATAACAGCCGCGATAACTGGTATTGGTTTACTTCTTGTTAGGCTTCCAGTGGTGGCATCGAACTTCAGCATCTAGAATCTCCTGTCTTGATGGAAATGAAAACCCACTGGATAGCGAAACAAGTATTAGCAGATAAGACAACAACAATTTCAACTTTTACTGGCAGAAGTAAACGTTAACACAGCGCAGTTCCGTGCTTGCGTTAACCTTCTGTTGATGTCGATTTGTACTTGAAAATTTGTACCAGAGTTACCGAAAACAATATCATTTGTTTTAGATGCGTTGTTTGTTTAAATATTTACCTTTCTTTTAATGCAAAAAGCATTTGACAACTTTTTTACTCAATAAGTCGCTTGTGGTGTATCAAAACTTTAGCTTACACTTCGGTCGTTCAAAGGCCACCCGAAACCTTTCTTTGTTGACAAGCCTTCTTTAAATAACATCCTCACGTGATTAAAGTCTATTGCAGAGTTTCTTCCGGCGCCGATGGTAGTTCTTATCTTTAGTACACTTACCCCCCTTACAAAGCTCCATTCTGAGGCCAGTGCTGCGTCGTACAATTCGTCATGTCTGAGCTGCCTGCTTATGACCACCTCTTCACCTCATAGCAAAGAATGTGATGGCCTTTGTCTCCATCAAGGGAGTAGAGTACATCTAAGTATCTTTGGTGCTTGACACGGATGCAGTCTGAACGGTTGCTTTTTTGAGTTATTATATGATCACTGGAGTTACAGTTGATGTGGATGTCCACAACGAAACGAACTGTAGGCCTACAATAATTTTGAAACCGACCGTCATTTAACCTTGGTAGTAGAATGATCACCATGTGATTATATTGTTGAGATTACACGATGTTGACAGAGATGTTTACTCGGCTAACGTTTCAACGTCTTCGTCTTCATCGGAGCCGACGATTCAAGTCGATGACCCACAGCTGTTCCGCTTCCTGAATTGTAGACCTACAATTTCATTTTTTAAACAATTACTTTACCAGATAACATATGTATTACACTGTGTGGATCTTAGCACTTCTTTCATTCGTATCGCGTTCTCGTATCCAGCATTCATGACGGTTTTTGAGATTCTTTTGTGGGTGGTTCGACTGCTGCTTGAGGATCCATTGGTCTTCGTTGCAAACGTTGTTCGAGTTAGTTTTTCTGTTTTCACTAGACAGCCTTGTTTGAGCGTTTCCGTATGGCCTAGAATTGAATGAGCTTGATCTAGGCAGCTCTAGTACAAATTTCCCATGCTCGGAGGAATCAGGGAGGGATCAGGGTAGATTGAGCCGTCAACGTAATAAACGGGATGATTACCACTGAACTATGCGCTCCCTGTAAGTATCTTTACTAGTTTTATTTACATACCCCAAAATCACATTTATACTAATCCCATCGCTTTTTTCATTCAGGTCGGTATCTCGCGTCCGTTATTTTCGAAGGTCTTCGGATTTGCTACTGTGTTCGGCTACTGTTTGCGAACTTGTTCGTGTTCATGAATGTTGTTCAATACTGGTTACGCAGTTTATAGTTGGAATCCTAGAATTGGAGTGGAATGGAATGCTAAGGTGTTTCCAAATCTTCACAATGAGCAGTCGCTTACTGTTGTGGACTTGAAGGATCTCCTCTCCAGGAAGGTTTGGTACGGATTCTCTGCCATCAGAATGTTAGATATTTTGTCAACGCGGAGCGAAAATCGAACCAGCGATCTTCCACATGTGAATGCAACTGCGTTGTTGCTCACTACCAGCCTCAATTTTTACTGATTTTCTGTTAGTTTTAACGTCAAACCGACTTTCTAATCTAACATTGACAACTGCCCTTCGTTTGAAAACACAGAAAATAGAGCTATCTTTCTATTCTTTTGGCATTTACAGTACCGATAACGATTTGTTCCCTGATATGATATGCCCTTCATGTTCAATGACCTCTAATCACTAGGATTTCCATTGATTAATGATACACCAGACAAACACGCATGACTCATTATTTTTAACCATATTTTAGTCTGTGGTGAGTAATCGCTCCATTCCAAAAGGAAAAGGCTAGAAGTAGTCATCTGTTCATTTTTTCTCGTCATTTCTCTTTCCATTTTTTGAATCCTTTCTAGACTTCAATCTACAGTGGTACTAAATAATTTTTTGAACGACGTACCTATGTTAAGGTTAACGGCCAACTAATGTGTGATCGATCCTACTATCGTACTATCAACTTGCTATTATGGTACTGCTATCGTAATAGTACTGAATTTTGAAGTAGATTGTACTAGTTCATCCAATGTAAAAATCTGTCATTTGGTTTTTCTTTAGGTTGCTTAGTAGCAGATGACTTTATAGTTTTCATATTCCATTCTTTTTAGATCATACGATCATATTGGGGTACACTTAGTGTAGTGGTTAAAGGAGCTGCGCAATACACATGGGATCGATCCCGCACCCAAGACTCAACTAGTCTTTCGTCCCTCTGGGGTCGGAAAATTGGTACTAAACCTCTTTCGGAGGATAGCCGCATTAGCTCAATGCATCGATAGGTCACCGCGACTCACTGTATAGGCCAGCTATGGATTCAATCATCTCTAACGATACTACTAACGGAGTCCTCAGGGATATATCAACGCCGAGAACTCTACTCTTTTTGCGATCTTATTTAAAAGAAGACTGAAGATTCCAAAACGTGTTCGCTTAGGTTTTTTCCTCAGGTAGATCATATACTGAGCACACTGAAAAACACAGAGAATTATTTTGTTTAATATTTAATAGAAGGCGCATGTGGCGCAGTGGTTGGAGGCCGTACTGCGGCACACACGTGGAGTCGATCTTGGCGCCCATGGCCCACCAAGCCTTCCATCCCTCAGGGGTTGGCACATTGGTACCAGAGTTGTCTGGGAGGATAGCAGCACTGGCTCGATACATCGGTAGGCCATCGCGAATCATTGTAAAGCCCAGATATGCATTCAATCACCTCCTACGATACTTGATGAAGTCGAATGTATGACGCATCCCTCATGGATTGATCAACGCCCAGTTTTATCCTTTATCCTAACATTTAACGGAAACGCTTCTGTTTATTCCAGCACACCATATAAAATTCCCATTGCTTACAATATAAAAGACATGAGGTAGTCACACGACCTCGATAGACAAATATCTTTTCATAGATTTTATCCTTAGCTTAACATATTTCGTTAAATATGGTTCTCAATTTGTTTTCATTCCGACATTTCATTAGTAGTATAGAATTTTGTTGAGCTCTTCAGGTTTTTTTTTCTACAGCTATTGAAATATTTTCTTCATTTTTTTCGTTCCTATTCAATCAGTCAACGAGTAGCGAGAATGTAAACCTCTTAGCGCTTTCTCGGACTTTTTTGTTCTATTTTTGTTTTGTAAAGGTTGAAAGTCGTTCACGTAAGGAAGTAATTTATTAAAGTATTACAGCGATAGCAGTTGATGTGGTGGTACAGTAGTGACGAAAAATGAACTGAATACTTTTTCAAGCTGATAATGGCATCAAGGGAAAAAGAGGATTAAAGAGGGAGTGAGTGCAGGATGTGTTTATATTGTTGAGCTTACACGAGATTGATAAACAGGCTTTATTCGGCTAACGTCTCGACGTCTTCGTCTTCATCAGAACTGACGATCCTTGTTGATGGTCCACAGTTGTTCCTCTTCCCGATGTGGCGTCTTCGTCTCGCATCGAACCGGATTTTTCTCAGTGAAACATCTCGAATGAGTGAAGTGGAATATATTTTGAATTCGTTATTTGGGATGTGACGTCAGAACACAGCATGCATTCAAATACATTCGTAGCATGTTAAAAATTATCGGGTGCATAAATCAGCGGTCTTCTCAGACAAGTTTGCTGCCATTATACCAACCTTGTAGGAATGGAAACTTTAGCTAGTCCAAGCAAGGAATCGAACCAAGAACGATGAGCGTAGTGCAGAGCACCTTTTACCATTGTGCTACACGCATCCAAACCAAAAGCATGATTAGTAATTGTATATGTCATGAGTGACACAAACGTGACTTAATGTGATGACTAAGGTTCTGGGCAGTTACCGAAATCCAACACGAAGAAATCCTTGCTTCAATTGGAAGAGATCAGAACCGAATGACTCGAAATTTGGAAATTAGAAATGGGTTGGCGAAATTTTGTTAGCGATTCCTTTTCTTTCATAAGAGTTGCTCCATCTTTAAAAAATATTATCATTTGAAGGATAGAAACTAACTCTTATATAATAAGTATTTAATGCCAAGTGAGAGGAGCTTCCTGAGCACGTTGAAGTGATTTGGAAGACGCCTTAAACTAACACCACGAAAACGGCGATCCATACGTATCCCTGACAAACCGGCGAAAGCGTTTTAGGACATGGTTAAAAGGTATTCATTTTTCACCCTGTTCAACATATCTTAAGCGTACATCTATTTTAATCACCTTAAATTAGTTCAAATGCTATCAATTGGATTTCTAACCACTATGAACGCCAATAAAGCTGCATGGTGTGCAATGGTCAAAGACACCCAGCTGTTCAATCTGTGGCTGCTGGCAAATGAAGTTCTCCATCCGTTAGGGGTACGCAAATTACTACGGGATCTGTGTGGAAAGGTAGCAACACTGACTTAATATATCGGCAAGGTAAGGCAAGTCTTTGTATGGGCCGACTATGCATTCAATCACATCTACGATGCTGCGAATGGAACCGAATGGACGACGCATCCCCAAAAGATTGATCAGCACCGAACGCGTAATCCTTTTCTCTTTCGAGCTGATCTCCAACATGTGGTATTAATCACATACGGCTTACCTAAACCTCGATCGATATCTCTCGCGGAACACTCTTTCTATTTTCTGTTCAGTTTTTTTCAAAATTAAAAAACCTATGTAGCACAGGGCTCAGGTACCCTGGCAATATCTTTAGGTGGGCAGATTAGTATCAAACGTTTCTGGGAAGCACAAAGAACACTGCCGAGATGTCATTATTTTTACTCTTGAGTTTATACGAGGTTGCTACTAAGTGCTGATAACTGCGGTTAACGTTTTGGCACCTTCGTGTTCTTCAGGGCTACAATGGTTCGAATCGGATGCTTGCAACCGGATCTTATTTCTCGCGATGTGGGTCTTCGTAGACAACACATCGAGTAAAATCCGATAAAATGGTGCACCGTACGGATAAATTAACCTCACTCGGTAGTGTTGAAAAAAGTGTGCTGATTAGTTACACTGATAGCCCATTTCCTTCAAGTAACTGCATGACCCAATGAGCATTCAATCGTCTCAACGATACTACGATTAGAGGTGAAAGCATAGCGAATCTCAGTAATTCGTCAGCACCGAAACCTTGCACACTTTATGGAAGCTAATAGAAATCTTCTCTGTCAGTTCTTAGCTGAGAAATTCCAGAAGTTCTTGTCGATGTTATAAGATTTGTAGCGAATTGTTGCAAGAATTTATGACATCGAATAAAACGTCAGTATGTTATTATATATCATTGGCTAATTTTTACTTTTCATACCATCCTCCTTCACGTCTATTGTGCCAGTCTCAGCAATTCTCACATTTAATTCGTTTCCTGGCCTCCATGATCTAAGAAGATATTCCATCGCTTTAAGTGTGGCACCGGCTGCTTTTTGAGGATTTTCATGTCGTCTCGAATGTTGTAGAACCATGGTCGAGTCGATTCTCCTGGAAGTCCTGAGATAGCCGGCCTAGAGCGTTCCCATTTGGATGGCAGAGAGTGATTTTTTTTCGGATGAAGTCGGTACCAATTTCCCGACGCTGGAACGATGGAAGGCTTGGTGAGCCTGGGGCGGAATCGTGCCAACACTGTGCTCGCAATGATCGGTATCACTATCACTCTGACACTCGACCTTATCACTGATCAATCTTATTTTCAAAGTAGTGAATAGGGTAAAAATTGTGGTAAGGACAAAGAAAGCACAAGACAGGCCTTTACAAGAAGAGATGAAGCCACTGAAAATAAGCGAACCCATGTGAAGACGTTAATAACGTTCTGTGGCTTTCTAAGAGTCGCCTATTGTCATTGTTCTTCTTACGTTGTTGAGTGAATTTTTTAAATTTAACGTAATGATCACCTTTGTATGAGCAGAACTACTTACGTACTGTGCGTATTGTTCAGCCTTTTAGAATATGAAAGCTATTTTCGGCTTAGCTGTCATAATTGGTATCTTATCAGTGATAAGTGCAGAAGTCACAGAGAAACCGTTGTGTGGCCTGTGCGAGGAAATTGTGAAAAAAGTCGATGAACTTCTCGAGCACTGTGGAGCTATAGAAAAAGTGAGTGATTTGCTTTTTCGTAAACATTGTTCGCTTAATAGATTATTGCTCACCTTGAATTTTTCGAAAAATATCTTATTCTACATTACAAAAAAATCGCACTGTGTCGTACTTTGAACACATTAGATACTACATCAGCTAAATGACTGCCATAGAAACTTAATGGAGGAGCTGTAAATGATCTGAAATGCATAATCTTTTTTTAATAAGACGCTCCACTGATTTCGCTCATATGAGGGATCTCGAGCCGGTTAGTCGCGAGGCTAAGTGGCGCGTCCCCAGGTGGTGGATAGGGGTTAATCGCGGACCAAAAGCGACTTTTGCTTTGCTTCCCTGAGACGCAGGTGGATCGAGGGGATGGAGTCTGTTTCCGCTGCGCCCATTTGGTACATACTTTCTGTATTTGCTAGGCAGCATTCATACATGCGTGTGTGGGTGGGTTCATGCTTATGCGGATTGTATTCTACGAGTGAATTCGGGCAAAAGCCTGCAATCAAGTGACTGGGAAGTATATGGTAGGCGGTTAGGAGTTGCTCCAACAAATGAGCTCCATGTCCACTCTGGGAGAGCCTGGCAAGCTACCCGTGAGCATACACAGCCCCATGCTCAGAGCCCAGCAAGCTATACGTGGGTATCAAAGTGCTAAACACAGTAAAAAAAGGCCTTATTTCCCTGACCCCGAAAGAGCCCCCAATTTCGTAGCGTTGGGTAGAACGAGTACGAAGAGGCTGCTAAAATCCTAGGGTCAATGAAAGCTGCCTGGATTTCAAAAAACTATGGTGAAGATCTACACCTACAATGCACGTACACTTGCATCCGAGTCCTCGTTAGAAGACATGCTCGTGCAAGCAAGAAGGATAGGGTATGATGTCATCGGTCTGGCCAAGACGAGAAGAAGCCAGCCTTTCAACGCCATCTATGAAATCGGAGAAGAACTGTTCCTCGGAACATGCAACAGTAGAGGAGTCAGCGGGGTCGGCGTTCTCGTCAACACGAGTTTGTCGATGAACATCGATTCATTGGAGCAACTTCCAACCCGAATCGAACGTGTGCGATTTAAAAGACGTGGATCAATCTCGGCTTTGACAATATTCGTCGTTTACGCTCCGACATCAAACTATGACGAAGAAGAAGTCGAAGCTTGCAGAAGTTCTACAGAGAAGGCCACACATTGTTCAATCATTGGGGATTTCAACGCCAAGACTGGACCAAGAAGAACGTCTGAAAAACGCCACATTGGGACCCACGGATTAGAACGGAACAAATAGGGCGAGCGGCTGTCTGAGTTTATCATAACGAACAGGACTCGTGGTAACTCGCAATTCCAGAAGCCCCACCCTCAGCGCTGAACGTGGGAGTCTCTCAATGGAGATTACCATAACGAAATAGACCAAATCATAGTAAATAGAAGGTTTTCCTAAGCCGATGTCGCTGTTGTCTCAAATTCTACACGGGATCAGACCATCGTTTCCTTCGTACAAGATTCTATTTCTCGCGGAAAGGAGAACAAGCTGAAAATCCAAAACCGAAGTCCCAGAACCACCGTAAACTGGGATTCATTAAATTCATCAGTTGGCTGTTGGGAAGATGCCTTTGTCGATAACATCGACAAAGAATACGATCGGCTCATTCAATATCTTCACGCTAACGCAATGAAAGCTCAAAGTTCGAAAGTCACCAAGAGACGTCTCTCTCCAGAAACACTCAAGCTGATACGCCAGCGTGAGATCGCACGAGCTCCAGGCAGCCGCGAGCTAACGTTCGAACTTGCAAAACAATGCAGGCGGGTGATAAAAGAAGATCTTAGAGAGAGAAGAGCAGCAGTAATGTCCGAAGCTGCAGAGGCTGGGAAAAGCATTCGTAAAGCCCACCGAAGCATCGCCAGTTACAAGACCAAAATGATTGCACTCCGGCGTCCAGGCGGAACAGTTACAACCTCCAGAAAGGCAATGGAGAAAATAATTCACGAATACTACTCGGATCTCTTCGATAGCCACGTCCAGCTTCTGTCATATGAAATAAAGGAGAATGGATATATTGTACCATCGGTTCTCCCACCCGAAATCCGACATACCATTTCGTCGATGAAAAATCGAACAGCACCAGGTCCATATAGGATAAGATCTGGACACTTGAAGAACCTTCCGCCAGTCCTCGTAAACACACTGGTTCGGCTCTTCACACGTAGCCTGTCTGAATGCTGGTCCCTAGTCAGTCGAAGGCTAGCAAGACCGTGTTATTGTTCGAAAAGAGCGACCTACACGATATCGGCGACTTTCGCCCAATCTGCTTACTGTCTATCGTCTACAAACTTTTCACTCGAGTCGTCTTAAACGGGACTGACTGAACACTAGACGAAGGACAACCATGTAAGCAAGCAGGGTTTCGAAGAGGATTTAGTACGATGGACCACATCCACACGGTAACACGGCTCATTGAAGCATCGCTAGAGTACAAAAGACCGCTCTGTCTCACTTTCATCGATTTACAGAAGGCCTTTGATTCAGTTGAGATAGAAGCAGTCTCGAAAGCCCTTGGTATTCAAGGAGTCCCTACTCAGTACATACAGATTCTTCGTGAACTGTGCAAAAATTTCACAACCGAGATATCACCATTCTACAACGATATTAACATTGATGTCAAAAGAGGGGTTAGGTAAGGCGATACCATCTCGTCAAAATTATTTACCGCCGCTCTCCAGAACGTCATGCGCACATTGGAATGGGATAACATGGAAGTGAAAATCGACGACCGACAGTTACACCATCTTGGTTACGACGGTTACATCTTTTGCTGATGACATCGTCCTTATAACACCAAACATAAGCCATGCGGAACGTAACCTTGACGACTTTGATAAAGCCTATGGAAAGACTGGTCTTCGAGTAAATCTCACAAAAATGGTGTTTATGAAGAACGGATTGGTTTCGCATGCCCCATTCACGCTCAACGGAATGCATATCTCTGAATGCTCTAGTTATATCTATCTAAGTCGGGAAATGAATATAATGAACGACCTAGCTCCAGAGCAGAGCAGAAGGAAAGGAGCGGCTTGCGGAGCTTTCAAGAGCATGGAGGATGTAGTGAGGAGGACAAAGAACATCCGACTCCGTGCCCACCTTCTCGACTCAGCGGTACTTCCTGCCCTAACGTATGCGTCAGAAACCTGGTCGCTGCGTAAGCAGCATGAAAGGTCACTGAGCGTTATCGAACGCGCAGTCGAAAGGACGATGCTAGGAGTACCCCATTCCACACAAGTAAGGAATGGGATCCGAAGCTCCGATCTGCGTAAACGATAAAAAATCAAAGATGCCGTTCTGTTCGCCAAACAGTCCAAGATAAGGTGGGCCAGACACGTAATGCGTATGGATGACAATAAATGGACAAAAGCCGTTAGTGACTGGATTCCTCGGGATGTCAAACGCACTGAAGGAGGACCACCGACCTGATGGTCAGAGTTCTTCACAAGAAGCCTTGAGGGATGATATGATGCTCTACGAGTCCCTGGAGCGAGCAGAACCCACTGGGCTACTCTTGCACGCGACAGGAAAATGGAAGATTTACTGGCGCCCGCTCGAGTCACTCGACGATCAGTGGGACTACAGGTGGTACAGGTGACAGGTGAATAAGACGCTGGTCCGCCCAACTGTTTACCGCCTCATCGTGGCTGAGAGGTGTTGAGAACTGAGAACATCCTTTGTTTTAGTCTCAAACGGATGTGAGTGAAATGGCAAGACACCGAAGAGCTTATGACCGACGCGCTTGCGTAGACAAGAGTTATTTCAAAAATTTTTTCTTTTTTCCTTTAAGATTATTTATCGAGTGCAGCCTGCTCTATCTATTAAACTGGGTTCCAACGAAGTCTCTCTATGTAAATATGTTCTTACTAACTTTCCTTTGTATCTGACGCGACATTGGTACAGATCCTCCTACTATTCTTCGTATTCTTGTTGAGCAAACGCGAAGTGTTACTTTTATTCTTTATTCACGAATAAGCTGACGTTTCGGCGGATTTCGCCTTCCTCAGAGCCTGGTAAGGTCAAGTTGACAGCAATCTATTCTGCCAAACACTTCCATAACCAAACAAAAAAAACGCCAAACCAAGATTTCAATCACATTGAACAGAGAATAGCTTCTTTGTACACTCACCAATTTCTTTCTATGATTTTCAGAATTCTGGAATTAATCCAGAACACCTGGAGAGTTTTGCGCGCTTGCGTTCTTGATTTCTGTGCTAGGATCGTGACACGAACTCCAAAGTTCTCCCCGTTATGTCTCTGGGTCCTATGCATGCCTAGCGGGGTATTTGGTTTATGTTTGCTGGCTAGGTGTTCCTTTATGCAGATACAGAGGGGTCTGCCCGTTTCGCCAATGTATTCGTCTCCGCACGACTTACAGGAGTTGAGATAAACTATACCAGAGCTCATGCAATCACCGTCTCTACCATTAGGGCAAATTATGCAATTTTGCGTTGCACATAGGCGTTCATATAGGCGGTTACGAACTAGCTGGTGCCTAAGATTACTCGGTGGCATTTAAACTACGTTTACAGAATTCTCTTGACCCGTCCTTCTTAAGCAGCGTTTTATAGCTGTACTTACTTCATTTGAGATGAAGGGTAGGATAAACGGGACCCTTCTATCGCTAGAGTTGTCGTTTCGAGGCCTAGGATTTCCTCTACACCTATCCTGAGCTACAGTTGCCGCGCCAAGTTTCGGGACTCCTCTTTCTGCTCTCTTCCCGTGCACAAGTTGGTTGCTGTTCGAAACATGTTTCTTATAAGCGCCCTTTTCGTGTGAGAGGGGTGAGAGGAGAGGTAATGAACCAAGATGTTCTTACTACTTGGCTTTCGGTACTACTTCGTAATGTAGCCATTTTCTGACAGGTTAATTTGGACGTTCATGAATGGAAGCCAGTTTTCTCTCCGTTTCTCTAAAGTGAACTTGATATACACTGACTGTTCATTCAACAACTCAAAACATTTGTCCATTTCCTCTTATGTTGAGCAAAGGACAAAACAGTCATCTATATATTTACAGTAGAGTAACGGCCTGAGATTGGTCACTGGTGCTTTCACCTTAGACAGAAACACAATGCCAAGACTTGGTGCCGGTCGCTGTCCCATTGCCAACCCTGCTATTTGAGCGTAGTATTTTCCGGACCATCTGAAGATTGAGCAGCTCACTTTTAAGAGTGCCGTCAACTGATCTATCTTAAAGCCATACATGTTTATTTCTCCTTCGTGTTGTATAAGGAGTTCGAATATGGCTTGCATTACGGAGTCATTAGACACGTTTGTATAAAGGACGGTAACGTCGAAGGACTCCATCACATACGCGCTGCTGGCTGACGTTTCGGCGAAATTGCCTTTCTCAGAACTTTGCCGTTGGACTATCATTGTGTTGTTCACGAGGGTTGAGGCCTCCATTTGTTCTTGTGTTGGAGTTCTTTGTCACAGTTCTTCGATGCATTTTGCTCACTTGAGGGGCACGGAGTAAGCGTTGTTCTTCGTTGAGGATCTCCACCATGAAGAAGTCAGTCCAACCATCAATTCACTTGTGTGCCTGTTGTGTGCTTAAAGTTTCGTAGAATCGAGTAGCTTACAGCTCTGTAAACGTGTTCTACACAATTTCCGTCCGACAAAGTCACTAAATTTCAATCGTCGATCTGCGTATGTATTCTGGAATTCATCCTTTCCATGGTTGAAGTGAGATATTTCTAGCGTATTTGCCTTCTGAGCGGCAGCCCGCTGTTCCATAATGTCTTCTTCGTCACTTCCTTAGTGTTTTTTAAGCTGCTTGAGAAGCTGGTTTTTTCTTCTCATTTAGATCTGGGAAAGCATGTTTTGTGACATTAACATTCGTTTCTAATTAAATATGGATGGACCACTTGTTAAATATCTTCGGAAAATGATTGGATCACTAGGTTTGGATCTGGATCTTTCTTGTGAATCCCTTACTTAAGCCTAGGAGGTCGAATCTCCGACAATCAGTGTAATCGGCGAGCTTTAATTCTGCACTTTAAGTTCTCCACGCTGAAGTTCACATGCACATTTTTCGTGTTCAAGAAATGTTGCGATTTATTGGAAACATCGATTGTAATATTCACCATATCAGGAGTCATCCGTAAACATAACATCCAAACGATAACTAATTTGAGGGTATTTGTTTGTCCTTGTATTTTTAGCTCATTGAGGAATTATGACGTTTTGACTTCGTGTAATATACCTTTAGCTCGTTTTTAATATTTAGGCAAAGGTGATGGTGATTTAAACAAAATCGTGCCTGTTTTTCGCACCTCAATGTAAAATGTCCGCCTAGGGTTAATAATGGCTTTGGGGGACAAAAAAATCGATGTTCTTGAGCAAGTTCGGCGAGAATGTTAGCTCTGGTGTTAACTGCCTCACTGCAAGTGTCTACCTAGGAAAAGTTTTTTTGCAGTAGCGTAGAAACGATGATTAGCATGCGATCAGTCTTTTTCACTTCGATCATTCCAATGACGTTATAACTTAAACTTTGTGTTCGTGGATTGTGTTTAACTGTACTATTTCACCGCAGCCATTCTAGAATTTGGCAAGGTGATATTGACATAAGATCTCAGTAACCACACCGTAGGTCCCTCTTCCAGAACTCCTGTAATTCTGGAAGAGTGACCCACAGTGTGGTTTTAAGATCGGGGGACATGTAGGATGATTCTTTTTTCTATTCTTTTTTGTCTGGACTCTGCTAGCAGATACACTTATTGCTCAGTGTTCACTTCTTAAGCGAAATGCAAGAGAATTTGCGTTCAATGCTTTTGATTTTGCTGTCTCTGTCGATGAACCAATCGCATGTAGGTTGCTATCTGGTATAACGATTTTCATGGATAACCCGTCAAAGTCGTGTGCTGGACCAAATGAGATCTGGGGGTTATCTCTTGAGGAATACTCTGTTGTTCCACTTGCACTTCCCAGCCGTATGATTTTAAAACCTTAGCTGAGTGCATGTGCGAGATACGATCTTCACATACCTAAAAATCCCTATTCACATATGTATTCGAATGGTAAAACAGTCGTGGACTACAGAGGCTGGAAGTCTATGCCTTGAATCCCACATACGCCGGATGACAATCATATGTCCAAACAGGGAGGCATTTCACACATTCGTCTTTCTGCCGTCTGGATGTGTGCTATGTAACCTCGTGTCTGATCGGCTCATGATCTTTCAAGTGAAAAGTATTCAAGGCTTAATCACCTTTGTTTTTTATAGGGCGCTTACGACACTTTTTATTATTTTACTTTTACAAGACGACCTTTAACCAACTAACGAACTGCATTTGTACAGAAGCTGCATCAGTACTGCCTTAGCAAATGCCCTGAATGTTTCCGCAAATACTGTCTGGAATTTGATGAAAAACTCCAAGAAATCATCAAAAAATTGGAGGTGACGTTTTCTTACTTGTTCTTTGACTTACGTTAACCGTGTTCAAAATTTGTTAGGATAAATGGCAACATCTAGGATTTTATTTACCGCTTGTTATAAATTTTCACGGAAGGCTATGGTGTAAAGTTACACACCGTTATTAATGCCATAGTCTCAACTTGACTGGATTCAATGCCGATTTATGCTCCTCAGTTCATTCCCGTTGGTGGGTGATTCCTGATGGCACCGTTAGGTAGAAAACTGTGGATAACACGCAAGCCACCGGAGAGGGTAATCGCGGGTTCGAATCTGGGCTGGGGTCTAAGTTTTGTCAATATCTCAGCCTCATACTGGTTCTATAATTATTTTATAGAAGGTCTATTAAGCTGGTGAAGGATTTTCTCGATGAAGTTTCGATTTTTGCACTAAACGTCTAGAAAGTTCCTGCATTGCTTTGCCCACATATAACAGATCAAAAAAATTTTTTTTGGTTTTTGTCAATACGTTATAAATACAACATTTGTTTAGGATCATGCTTCACCAAAGGAGGTCTGCACGAACCTTGGTCTTTGCATTGTTTGACGTTTATGGTTTTCGTGTTGTTTGATGTTATTGGAATAAATCTAGTCCTTGATCTCTATTTTTTCCATCATCCATCGTCTCGTAACGCATGGGACGCTTGTGGCACAGTAGTTGGAGGCGTCACTGCGACACACACGCGGAATCTACCCAATCACCCATGGCCCACCAAGCCCTCCATCCCTCCGGAGTCGGCAAATTGGTACCAGACTTGTCTAGGAGGATAGCAGCACTGGCTCGATACATCGGCAGGCCACCACGAGTCATTTTAAAGACCAGATATGCATTCAATCACCTCCAGCGGTACTTAGTAAGATTGAATGCATGGCGCATCTCTCAGGGCTTGATCAACGCTGAGAGCTTTCTATTTATCCATCTTCTTAGGATTTTTCACAGGTCTATGGCTGAAGAGTTGAAATACAATTACGGTTTATATGTATTATTTCTTGATAAGCTTGCACGAGGTTGATAAATATATTTATTTTCGGCTAACGTTTCGACGTCTTCGTCTTCCTCAGAGCCGGTGATCCGAGTCGATGGTCCATGCTTGTTGTTCGCCTCGACGTTGCGTCTTCGCCTTCCTGTC
>UYYA01005442.1:0-22138 GCA_900624975.1 Angiostrongylus costaricensis | reverse complement strand
CAAAAAAAAGTATTTGTGGCTGACTTCGTATCGCCCTACTGCCAAGGCTTAACGTCAATTCTGGCGAAGCAGCAAAAGAAATTGTCTTTTTGCAAAGAAAATATCAGACGCTCCATAGCCGTTCCATTAAGAATACTGAGTGGATCGTTGGAAGCGAGATCACGAATGAGTTGCCGTGATGTGCTTTATAAAGAGTGAGAAGCACTTTCTGTCTTTAGATTTACCAGAAAAATGTTCATTGAGAGATAAATATCATCTTCTACACATCTACAATGCCTTCTTCACTTCTTCGACGAGAGCAGTTGAGACAACGTGAGAGTGTTAATAACAGTAAGAATAGTGACAGTGGAGAGCTGCCAGGAAAGATTCGACTAGTACTGCGAAAATAAAATGCTCATGTGAGTTGTCGACGCTGTTGAAGACAGATATACGTAGAATAAAGGACGTTGCTTGACGATTAGCCAAGTCAAAAGTTTGCATCTCTCAAAAGAACCTCCAAGCCCATCTGCGAACTGTTGATGAGCAAGGCTTGATCAATTTTTTTCTTCATTGAACGTAGAGCACCATTAGATACACGTGTTCGTCACACGACGCATACGACTCCAATTGTTATACACCTCCGCTTCCAAAGTTTCACCACACAAGTGCCTTCACTCCTCCAACCATAGTTCAAATTGTTACTTGAACTGCCTACGAAGAGAAAAGCCCTGTATTTACACATCAGTAGGTTTCACATTTTATTGAGTTTGCTAGAAATGCATTGTATACTATACGATATATAGAATGCGATGCATGCCATGATCTCTAATGAAAGGGAATTTTCACCAAGCTCCGCCTGAATCTCTTCACCTTTCCTTAATGTGCAGAGAAAGTAAAACTGGTTTGAGCAAGTTCGTTTGGTGAAGCAGAGCTATATTTGACTAATAAATCAATCCCATTCATTGATTTTTTTGGAAATGCTTAGAAGTTCAAACCTCTCCCGCATCAACGATTTTAATCAGTTTTCCAAAATTTTTCTCAGTAGGTGAAAGTGAAAGTCGTTCGGCACTTTACAAAGCTTCTGCTAAGTAGGTAATTATTTGTTTGCGACGTTTTCTAAAACCTTCAACGGGTGACTTCCAAGAAGGAGAATTGGAAAATTTTGTTAAGATATTTTCGTCAGCACGCGCGTTTTCTTACTGTAGAGCTGAAACTGAAACTATGCGAAGCTTCCATCGAATTCCAATGTTATGACAAATCACGCGCAACGAGTTTTACACGTAACCTTCTTTCCACGCGGAGCCATTAGAAGGCGTAGTCACCGCTGTGATAGCATAAGCGCCTTCATGGCGTTTTTATAAAGGTGAACAAGCTGCTCTCTATTGCTGTTATAAATTCCTGTGCAGCGAGCAGTTCTGCTATAAGATTCTATTCACACCTTCCATACACTATCGGAATGAAAGAGGAAAGGTTATTTGGAGGAAAAATGTCGCAAATTAATAATACGTCTGACGAAACGAAAGCGTTGTGCTGTAAAAACGTCATCTGTGCTGCCTGAGGCTCATAGGAAAATTTTACAAACAGTGAGGAAAGCTGAATAGGCATTGCTTTAAGGATTTGTGAAAGGAAGCAGCTTCGCATGAGTTTTTCACTTCACCATTCGCAAAAATTATATCTCTATTCCTTCGAGCAGTGGCTTTTGGAAGAGCAAACAGTTTTTTTCTAGGACTCCGTTCACTAGCAGATCCAGACAATCGCCTTGCGATTTTACTGATACCGTTTCGAATTCTAAATCTTTTTTATTGGAGTGGGAGAAGTGGGGTTAGCTAAGCGGGCTAAGTTGCAGGCTATCGTTTCAGCTTTGACGAATTTGAGAAGGACGTCATCGCCTGAGAAAAGGAACATATGTCATCGCTAGAGAAAAGAGGATCAACTGAAGGTGTAAAACCGTTTCGCCAACGATATCAAGTGGATCGATGTGAGTGCAATCTTAAGTGAATTGCTACGATGGCTTTTCGGACGCTTGGAAAATTTTGAAATTGTGGCACAGCTCCGGGGAAAAATATTTATTGTAAGAAAAACGTCTTTTTCATGTCGTCTGAAACGCGGGACCTTTTTTTGATCATTCTGGTAAAACTGGAAAAGTGGTTAAGGGAAAAATGAATAACGGTGGAAATAGCGGCAGTGAAGCTATGGAACCGAATGGCGCTCCTTGTTTATTGTTCAGATAAGGAGTTATTGGGAAAGCGAAATGCTGTGAGTAGCTTATTGCCACTACTGACGACACATGTAAAAACACAGGACTTTCCTGCAGAGGTTGGTCTTTAAACTTCCGAGCAGTTCAAGCAGTTTTCTATCAAAGCCAATGATCATTTTCGAATCGAGCTAGTTAAGATTTTAGAAAAAGCGATTAATATTTTGCGAAAAGAGGAAAGACTGCAGTGACTATTCCGGACTTCTTGGTATATTTTTGAAGGTCCACAGGGCTAGCACCGCTTTTGAAGCTGGCTATGGAGCTCGTTATAAAGGGCTCCTCACAAAATTCCTCCTACATTTTGGACACTTGCTTGATTCTTGAAAGACATATCTTCACTGATTGTGCGGGCGGCAGCATAACTTCTATTTAAGCATTTTTTTTAAGCACTGTGGTTCTTTGAAGGTCACCTTGGCCAAAGTCTGCTCCAGGTCATCACCACCATAGGCAGTCTCCGCCCTTGTGGACCAGAGGAAGGTTTGCCACCGTGCGACTAGTTTGATACCAGTACGGTGAAGGATCCTGTTATTGGTTAACTGTTGGCTGGGCTTCCTGATGAAATTATCGGATTTCTTCTCATCTTCGGAGGCTCTGCCGATGGGATGAATTTTTTGGTGAACATTATAGCCGACACCCAGAAACATTTCTCAGCGACTATCAGGCTATAAACCTTTGGGAAGACACCTTCTGTGTGTTGGGAACACTTTGTATATGCTACCGTAATTAGAAAGCTACTGTAAAAATGACTTCGTTTTTCAATTCCGCAGCCGTATGACTCTTTTGCATTGTTGTACCCTTTAAAGTGAAGTGTTTTGGAATAACAAATTTTAGTCTTTCTTAGAGTTTTTCGTTTGAAGGATTAAGATATCCGACTTTCGACGTTTTCGATGCCGTACCGAATTTCGATTATTTCCTCAGTAAAATATACCCGCTTCACTTGGCATCTTCTCACTGCCTGGCACTTGCGTCAGTTTTAGAAATTTCGAGTACGGGTCATCTTAACGCAAAGGAAAGATCAGTCGGTCCAGTTTTCGAAATACGTATACGATTGCACTGGCGCCGTATTAATGAAGTGGTCGAAGGAGGTGGCGATTTTAACGAATTCTATTGCGGAAAGAGAACTCGACAAAAAGTTTTCTGCCGGAAAATTCTGTCTTAACGTGTAGCAAATCGATGTCACCGTTAGCTCCATAATCCATCGGTCATGGTATTGCAAACCTCCATAGGGGAAGAAAACAACAATAATTTCCGTGCTGTTTAAATTGCAGTTTGAAGCGACAAGCAGCTTCATCGCAAGGTTATTCTCGCGGTCGTAGTTTGTCTTGTCGGTCGTAAAATTTTAAGGGATCGAGAAGAAAATGAAGTAGTTACTAAATGCTCAATTAAACAGCTTTTACGTGTTGAAGTCTTTTCAAAATCAGCGTAACATTCAATGGTAGACCTTAAGGAAACATTGCGAGAGTAATCACTTTTTAGCAACAGAATAATGGAGAGACTGTCAGACTGCTGTCACTGAGATAAAAGATCGTCTTAGCTCGACAGTCAATACACTTTCTCCGCCGCTGTCTAAAACATCAAGTCGTTCCGTACTTCATCAAACGAAGAACTTGCTTCAAATCAGATCAAACTGCTAATGTGCAACCTGCTTCAGATCAAACTTGCTAATGTCGTTTTAAGAAGTGATCCTAGTTAGTGCCTCTCAGTTTCAGACCATCTTGACAAGTTGTATAAATATGCTGAGATAATTAATTATCGGACTAATTACCCAAATTTAAGGAAACGATTGTAATTATGAGCGAAAATAGAAGCATCGGATTAATGTACGAAAAAGCAAAGTCACTTGTAAATTGGAAACGTTACCTTCTAGAAAAGAAGATTTAAAGAGATTTTGAAAAGCATTCTAATGTAGTGAATGAGCAGAAACTGGAAGCGTTAGATCCGGTTATACATAATCGTAATTTTATCAAACCTCAACCTTCTGCAGTGAAAACTAGTGTTTTAGAGACTTGCGTTGTTGTGACAAAAGATCCACTGGTAGCTGTGAAGGTGAAAGGGGAAGCTATGATTGCCGTGAGCTGCTGGAACCTATGATCCTCCTTTCTTCCAAGTGGGTCTTTTACAATGTAGTACAGATGGTTTCTACAAATATTGGGCTGATGGGTGACTAGAATCTGCCGACTACATTTCATGTCCGTCGAAGAGGGATTAAGTCATTCATCATGCTAATTTTCAGATCTAGCAGCTGGATCCTTCGGAGATATTCCTACCCTTATGTGTGAATGGGATTTACGAAACCAGTCCATTTGTCGTGGACATCTTCTTCGTGAGATTTAATCGAAGACGAATTTGTTCACAGACTTTATAGAAGTCTACAACCATTCGTTACATGCGGCTTAAATTTGCTGTTGTAAAAACGATGTTATCAGCAAAACGAAGATAATGTAATTACAGAATTGGCAAATGCGAGAGTCATCACCTGTTTCACGTGTAGTCTCATTGATCGCCGAGCGACTCGAGCGGGTGCCAGTGAATCTTCTATTCTCCTTGTTGCTTGCAAGAGTAGCCCATTGGGTTTGCTCAATTCAGCCACTCGTCGTTCAGGATCATATTTTTTTTCTAGGCTTTTCGTGAACAACCCTCCTCATTGAGTCGTTGGCGTTCTTGCAGTGCGTTTGAAATCTCGAGGAATCCAGCCACTAACGGCTCTTACGCATCGGTTTTCATTAACACGCATTACGGGTCTGGCCCAACTTATCTTCCACTGTTAGGGGTATAAAACGACATTTTTGATTTTTAATCGTTTATGCAGATCAGCGCTTCGGAACCTATTCAGATCCTTCGGATTACTTGCGTTACACGGTATATTCCTAGCATCGTCCTTTCGACTGCGCCTTCAATAACGCTAAGTGATTTTTTTTCCGGATTTAGCAGCGACTAGGTTTCTGACAAATACGTTAACGCCAGAAGTGTCGAGAGTCGAAAACGTGGGCACGGAGTCGGGTGTTCTTTCTTTATCTCACTACGTCCTCGATGCTCTTGAAAGCTCTCCAAACCGCTCGTTTCCTTCTGCTCGTCTCTAGAGTTATGTTGTTCATCATGTTGATTTTACGATTTTTGAGAGATTTAGTCGAAGACCAATTTTTCCAAAGGATCTGACAAAGTCGGCAAGCATACATTTCGCTTGGCTAATGTTTGGTGTTAGTAGGGCGATGCCATCAGCGAAGCGAAGATGATGTAACTGCTGACCATCGATGTTGACTCCCATATTATCTCATTCCAATGTTCGCACAACGTTTTGGAGGGTTGCGGTAAATAATTTCGGCAGGATGGTATCACCTTGGATAACCCCTCTTTTGAAGTCGATGTTGATATCGTTGTAGAATGGCAATATCTTGAATTTTTGTACCGCTGGCGAAAAATCTTTACGTACTGAGTAGAGCTCCCTGACTATCAATGGATCTATGACTGTTTCTATCTCAATTGAATCAAAGGCATTCTGTAAATCGATGGAAGTGAGATGGAGCAGCTTTTTGTACTCTCGCGATACTTCAATTAGTCGTATTATCATGTGGGTGTGATTTATCGTACTAAATCCTTTTCGAAACCCTCCTTGTACACAAGGCTGCCCTTCGTCCAGTGTTTTGTATATACTGTTTAGGTTGACTTGAGGGTAAAATTTGTAGGCAACAGATAGCAAGAAGGTTAGGCGATAGTTGTCGACATCATGAAGATCGCCATTCTTAAACATTTGCATTGTCTTGCTGGTCTTCCATTAAGGAAGGCTTTGCATTTGGACAGGTACCGTGTGAAAAACCGAGCTAGTGTGTTTATGAAGACTGGTGGAAGGTTTTTCAAGTGTTCAGATCTTATCCTGCTCGCACCTGGAGCTGTTCGATTTTTTACCGAAGAAATGGAATGTTGGATTTCGGATGAGAGAACCGGTGGTGCAACATATCCATCCTCCTTTATTTCAAGTGATGGGAGGTGGACGTGGCTAACGAAGAGATCTGAGTAGTATTCGTAAAGGATTTTCTCCATCGCCTTTCTTGACGCTGTACCTGTTCCGTCTGGGCGTCGGGTTGCAATCATTTTAGTTTTCTAATTGGTAAAGTTTCGGTTGGCTCTGCGAATGCTTTACCCGGCCAAGGCACCTTCTACTAATAATTCTGCTCTTCTCTCTCTAAGACCTTTTTTTATCGCCTGTCTGCATAGTTTTGCAAGTTTGGCCGTTAGTTTGCGGTTTGCCTGCAGCTTGTGCGATTCCACACTAGCATATCAGCTCAAGTGTTTCTGGAAACAAACACCTTTTGGTGACATTTTAATTCTCAGTTTTCGTAAGGCTAACGTGCAGATGTTGAATGACCCAGTCCTATTCCTCGTCGATGTCATCGGCAACGGCATCTTCCCAACGGCCGACTAATGAGTTGAATAAGTCTCAGTTTATGGTGTTTTTGAAAATTCGTTTTTCGAATTGAGCGGCTTTTTTCTTTTCTGCGAAAAATAGAATTTAGCACGAAGGAGATGGTGGTCTATAGAATTGTAGAATTTTGGTACAACAACGACATTGGGCAGGCAAAACCTTCGGCTCACTATCATGTGGTCTATCTCGTAATGGTACTCTACATTGGGAGACTCCCACGTCCTGCGTTAAAGGTGTGGGTTCTAGAATTGCAAGTTACTATGAATGGTCTAGGTCGTCGTGATAAGCTCTGAGAGCCGTTATCGACAACGGGATCTTTTCAATAGCCAACTATTGAAATAAATAAGTTCTAGTTTGCGGTGGTTCTAAAACTTCGGTTTTCAAATTTAGCGGCTTTTTCTCCTTTGCGCGAGAAGTAGTACCTTGCACGAAAGAGACGGTGGTCTGCTCGCGTGTAGAATTTTGGGGCAACGGCGATATCGATTAGGCAAGACCTATTTGCTATGATGTAGTCTATTTCGTTATGGTACTCTCCAATTGGAGACTCCCACGTCCAGCGCTGAATCTGGGACTACTGGAATTTCGTGTTACCATGGATTGCCGTGGCCGCCGTGATAAACTCAGACAGCCGCTCACCTTGTTGGTTTCATTCTAATCCGTGGGACCCAATGTGACGTTTTTCAAACATTCTTCTTAGTCCATTCTTGGCTTTAAAATCTTTAATGATATCTTTGAAGAATGCATGGTTCTCTCTGTAAGCTTCTCCAAGACCGTATAGATATAGAGTCGGCGCGTAAATGACGAAGATTGTCGAAGCCGGTATTGATCTACATCTAGTTGATCGTAAACGTCCGATTCGGGTTGTTTGCTGTTCGAATGAATTGGTGTTCATGGAGAAATTCGTGTTGAAGAGGACGCCATCACTGCCGACTCCTCTACTGTCGCATGTTCCGAGAAACAGTCTTGACCGGTGTCATAGACGGCGTTGAATAGGTGGAGTCCTCATGTCTCGGCTAAGCCGATGACGTCGAACCTTATCGTGCTTGCATGATTAAGTCTTTTATCGAGAACTCNAAATTCGTGTTGAAGAGGACGCCATCACTGCCGACTCCTCTACTGTCGCATGTTCCGAGAAACAGTCTTGACCGGTGTCATAGACGGCGTTGAATAGGTGGAGTCTTCACGTCTCGGCTAAGCCGATGACGTCGAACCTTATCGTGCTTGCATGATTAAGTCTTTTATCGAGAACTCGGATATAAATATACGTGCATCGTAGGTACCGATCGTCACCATAGTTCTTTGTAATCCAGGCAGTTTCCATTGGTTCTGAGATTTTAGCAGGCCCTCCGTACCCACGTATGGCTTTCTGGGCTCTAAACGTGAAACCTGGCTATACTCACAGGTAGCTTGCCTGGCTCGCCCGGAGTGAACATGGAGCTTATTTGTTGCAGGCGACTCGTAACCGCCTCTCATATACTTCCCTGCCACTTAATTACAGGCTTTTGGTCGAATTGGCTCGTAGAATAAAATCCTCATAAGCTATAATCCACCTACACACGCGTTCTTGAATACGCCTCGTAAATACAGAAAGTGGGTGCCATATAGGCGCTGCAAAACAGAGAGTCCACCCTCTAGATCTGCCTGTGTCTCAGGAAAACAAAGGTCGCTTTTGGTCTGCCATTAACACCCTACCCGCCACCAGGGAAAGCGTAACGTAGCCGCGCGACTAACCCGCTTGAGATCCCTCATATGAGAGACCTCCGAGTAGGGGCGAGAGTCATAAATAGCGCAGATTAGCTCATCATCAACGGCAAACTGAAGCTTTTAGTTCGATTCATCTGTGAGATTATTCAGCGATACCTTCATAAGGATTTTTCGACCTCTAATGAGAAGTTTCTAATGGCTTTACTGTCACATTCATGCTTTAAGGAATATTTGTGGATAAAAACCATGAAGCAGTTTGGCTGCAAAAGAACCAGTGTCGCTCTTTTGTTTCTGGTCACTGCGTTTCCTCTTTCCTTCTTGAAAATAAATGAAAACGATGACTTCGCTGCATGTCGCTGCCCTTAAAGCAACAGAATGTCGCAGAAGCATTAAGCCCTGAGAGGGCCTGAGTTTGTGCTTTGTTTGCTATATTGTTCTGTTTTGCCGTTGCACGCTTCAATATTTCTACTCCATATTCGTACCGCATATTAACGCTTACTTGTTCTATAGCATCTGTGCTACTGTTTGCATTCATTTTCAAATGACACATTGATGCGTCAGGGGCNAAGCAGTTTGGCTGCAAAAGAACCAGTGTCGCTCTTTTGTTTCTGGTCACTGCGTTTCCTCTTTCCTTCTTGAAAATAAATGAAAACGATGACTTCGCTGCATGTCGCTGCCCTTAAAGCAACAGAATGTCGCAGAAGCATTAAGCCCTGAGAGGGCCTGAGTTTGTGCTTTGTTTGCTATATTGTTCTGTTTTGCCGTTGCACGCTTCAATATTTCTACTCCATATTCGTACCGCATATTAACGCCTACTTGTTCTATAGCATCTGTGGTACTGTTTGCATTCATTTTCAAATAACACATTGATGCGTCAGAGGCTCAGAATATCATCAAGTTTGGGGTGAAAGTAGTGTTGGGGAATCAATAATGCGAACATGGTTCCGGAAATTCCGATCTGGTCACTTCGACCTCGAAGTTGAGGAAGGGCGCGGATGTTATAATGAACATGACGAGAAGGCATTAATGGAAGCAAACGCACGAACGAACTATTCGACAGTTTGTGAGCAGCTCAATGTAAGCGCAGAAACAATTTCCACTCAAATGAATCGCATAGGAAAGGCAAAAAACTCGGCAAATAGGTCCAATCCGAATCAGAGGTTGATCAAAAAAATTGCCGTTTTGAAGTGTCGTCTGCCCTCATTTTACACAACCAGAGCGACCCTTTTCTTGATCTAGTTGTAGCGTGCGATGGGAAGTGGATTCAGTACGACAAGGGGCGGTGTTCAGCTCAATGGTTAGATTGTGATCAGGCTCCACAGTACTTCTCGAATTCGAAATTGCACCAAAAAAGGTTAAAGTGACTGTTTGGTGGCATGCAAGCGGAGAAATTTATTACGGCTTTTAGAATCAATGGCGAATCAATTACGGCAAAGAAATATTGCCAACAAATTGACGAAATGCTTCGTAAGCTCAAGCAACCACGACTGTACTTAATCAACAGAAAAGTGCCAATTGTTCTCCACGACAATGCCCGGCTTCACGTTGCGAAGCAAGCTCTTCAGAAGTTGACCAAGGAGCTACGAAACTTTGTCTCACCTGCTATATTCGTCAGATCCCTCCCCTATTGACTATCACTTCCTCGAGCACCTTGACAACACCCTTCGCAACAGATGGTTCGCCAACCGCGATGACGCACAAAGTGCTTTCAACGAATTCATTGCTTCTAGAACATCAGAATGCTGTGCAACTGGAACAAGCCAACCATTGGGAAAGATCTGGCGATTCTAACGTTGCTTATTTCGGTGAATAAAACTTAATGTGAAAAAAGTTATGGTTATTTAAATTTTACATTTAGAATCAAGCATTTTAATTGCTAGAATCTAACATAAATACCTAGACAACTTGCTGATCACTGTGTTCATGGAGAATTTCTACTGGCGAATTAGGGTTGCACCAAGTTTTTTTAAATCTAGTACACTTCATTGCGGCTTTTACGTTTCTTTAATTATTGAGAAATTTGATAGTTAACAAGTTGGTCTCGTAAGGCAACGGTGTAAAATGTCACAGAAATGAGTTCCCTGTTATAAACAGTTCGTGGATGGTTTCTTGCTTTATGAGACGGTGGCAGACGTCGAAGAAAAAAGTCGTTTTAAACGGACCTGATTACAAGGCTCGAATCACTGTATTCACCACTCCTTGCCACATCTCTCTCGACCAATTGACCATGATGATGTTTGTGGTCCACAGTTCGTTTTTCTTTTAACAACACATTAGTATGAAGGAGAATGAAATTGAAACCGTGAGAGTTCCTTGAACTGTAGTGGCCGTGGCGGGTGTACGCATTACTTTATTGGCCTGGTCAAGCTTACATTATTCGTCGCATATCGAGGCCACGGTTTTGCCGGTGAAGATGCAGACCAGGTTCATATTTGTTCTGGCTGAAAACGCTATTGATTTGTTTGATATTCTTCTGTATTTGTCAACTGCATCTATTCAATTTAAAGGGGTGCAAAAACACTACGTTAGATAGTCGAAGTCGAACATTTCAACGATAATCGCTTTTCGAACATTCTTAACTGGCGAGTTGTTCCAGTGTTTTCAAGGTAATAAAACGCCAGTACTTTCATAAAAACAAAACTAAAAACGCATAAAGCTCTCAGCCTTGATCAATCTCTTGGAGACGTGCCATGCATTCGACTACATCAAGCGTCGTTGGAGGTGATTGAATCCATATCCTGCCTTTATGACTCGCGGTTGGATTGTTGGATTTCTTCCAGTTTCGAAGCCGTGGTAGACCACTGTGCTTCTTCAGGAAGATTTTTCCTCTCTCATCTACAGTTCTTACTTTATTAATTTTACATGAGATTTCATACCACTCAACTTTCCATTAAAGAAGACTAGGTACTACATTTATTTTATTTCGTCTTTGTAGACGTGTAATTCCCAGTTCAAAAAAGGGCGCTTTGGTGGGAAAAGATTGTTACTGTTAATGTTATCGAATACAACAAATTACAATTTATAGTGTCATCAATAATCTCTTGTTGAGTTTGTGCGGGGTGGGTTCTCTTATTAACAGTACTTAGGCCCTTTTTTAATAGGATATATTAAGCGTCTAAAGAGAGAAATTTCCATGGTTAATAACAGCAATAATAAGGTTATTAGTCAACAATGTTATAGTAGTAGTGAATAAAGATAAATCACAGTGAAATCACAGACCGGAACGATAATTCGAAAATTGAATGCATGCACTAGTCTCAAAGGGTGTCCAAACGGTTCACCGCCTCATCGTGGCTGAGGTGTCGCTGGGTGTCGGGCTGCGATGTACAGCGAAGGTATTCATCCCACTGGTAGCCTCCCGAACTGAGAAGGGGTCCGGTCTTTCCGTAAGGAAGCCTAGCTGAGAGTTAATCAATACCAGAATCCACTCCCGTGCTGGTAACAAAGTCGAATGGTGGCAAGTTTCCCTATGATCCACAAGGGCTGCATCTGTCCGTGGTGGTGAAGGGGCAGACTTTGGCTGGGCTGACCACGAGATTTCAGGGGAATCGCAATGGTTTAACCAGCAAATCTCCGAAAAGTGGAGATTATACTGACGCCCGCACATCCGGCAAGGGCGAACCGTTCAAGTATCAAGTAAGTAAGTTTGTCTTAAGGAAATGTTGGAAAAGCTGCGAAAGTTAATGATATAAAAAACTGCTTATCACTTTAGATCACGTTTGTGCTTTTGCTATATTTTTTTTAAAATGGCATGATTCATAATAGCATTTAAGACAGTGGGCTTTTTTCACTTTTTGCTAGCTTTATACGAACTTTTTCGGATGAATTTTAGATGCTGAAAGCTTGCTGGCCGTATTCGGCATTGAGATCACACAGTGTTGCATTCCTGTGGTTCGCACCTGATGATGAGAGTGAACTGACTCAAAATGATCTGGGCTATAGGAATGGAGAGGCTGCCTGAGCGACCCTGTCGTTCGAGAACATCAAACACCTTAAGGACTGAGTATTCACAAACAGGAAGGATAAATACATCTTTCCAATTAAATTATCTAAAACCATACAAATAGCTCGAAAATCATAATTTCAACAAATCCGTAAAAATTGGAAACTTTCAATGAACTTATCCAAGAAAAGAGAACTCACTGCTTGCATTACGATACGCATCACAAGTCCTCTGGCTTAATCTGCACTCGGTGCAATAGCGAATACCTGAGCGGCTACACCAGGTCCCGTTGAGAAAACCATCTGCTTGGTGCTCATTGCGTCAAAATTTGACAATTTTTTTATTGAAGAAATACAAATAGAGAAAAATTAGCAACTTCCTCAATAGATAGACGAAAGTTAAGATTAATGAGCCTTCCGAACAAATAACTGGAAAAAATTGACAGGTAACTAAATAAGTGGTAAATGCTTAATGTCGTCGTTATTGGTATCGTATGTTTATAAAATGTGGCTCGGCCACTTCTGGGCTGGGAAAGCAACTATTTCTCTTAAAGTATTGTTCTTTGCGTGACGACTTTTCCTTAAGCCAACAAAGTACTGGGGACATTAACATGATTAGGGTTCATAAACTTAAGCTTTAAGTTGCAAATGTTTTACTACACGAATAATATTGTATTTCATGCTTGGTTTTGCTGTATATCTGAACACTGCAGTGACGGCGAGAAGAGAAAGCAGCAGCGGACAAAGTGTTTCGCTTCTAATAAACTCTGTTGTAAGCAATGTCATAGATATTTTACATTTTTGCGGTGAAAATAAAGAGACCGACTATTGATCGAGAACATTTAAAACATCGTATTGAAAAGGCAGTAATCGATATTCGAAGTGATGAAACTTTATGATTATCAAGAAATCACAGAACGCACGTGGCCCAGTAGCTGGAGGCGCTACTGCGACACACACGTGAAATCGATCTCCGCCCACCAAGCCTTCCATTCCTTCGGGCTCGGCAAATTGGTAAAAGACTTGTCTGAGAGGATAGCAGCACTGGCTGTGTATATCGGTAGGCCACTCCGAGTCATTATAAAGGCCAGATAAGCATTAAATCACTTCCAACGATACTTAGTAAGGTCGAATCCATGGAGCATCCCTCAGAGATTGATCAACGCCGAGAGCTTTATCCTTTATTACTTTATCAAGAAATCACTAGGCGTGAACGTGGCTTAGCTTCTTTAATCTCCTCCAATTTGCTTTTGTGTAACATTTGCGCTTTAAGAAGGCGCTTGATTTTACTGATATGAAATAGCTAGAAAAAGCCTGGGACATAAAAAAGCTTCCTAATCGGCACTCAATATCCCTTTATGGGTTATGCTGTATTTTCTCAACTACATCACCAGGGTTCAAGATCTCGCCTATTTCGCATTTACATAGTTAATCCATCAGACAGCGGATATGGAAAATTAAAAGTTGCCTAAAAACTAAATACAAGTTCTGTTTCGTATAATACCTGACAATTAAAAACAATAGACAGTAATACAACCACAACGTTGCTGATATATTTGCAAAATTTCGAACCGCAGGTGTATGCGGTGGGAACGAACGCGCTATTGTTCTTTCCGGGGAGTAACGCGTACACCTCCACACCATGCAGGTCCTTCGTTTCGCCTGTCTCTCAGCTATTTCTATCGATCTTTGCCACAACAATCACACGTCAGCGAGATTGATCTGGGGCGCCCAAATCGGCATAGGACCCAGTTAAGCTGTGGCTGTAGTTGAAATCACAATGTTATACCTTTTAGGCAATAGGCAGTAAATAAAACGTTGTATGATGTAATTTCGACTATAGACTCAGCTTAACTGGTTTCAATGCCGATTTATGTTTCCCAGATCATTCCCGCCGACGGATAATTTTTCCTTAGTACCCAATGTGTGTGAATGCCTCCGAAAGCTATTTGATTGCCACCGTAAAAAAACAATGCCAGCGAAGTATTTACAAAGCATAGAAACTCTAAAATCTTCTTCTTCCAATCTCTTCTTTACTTCTTTGGCTGATCTTCTTTACTGGAAAATCTCTCAAATGAGTCATACTCATCCGGAGATGCCCTTATGTATAGAATTTTTTTAGTGATTATAGTGATTGTCATCGTTAATAGCTGGCTTTTTTCACTGTTTCGATTGAGATATGTTCCCACTAAAGATGGCCACGCTCGTGGATACGCGCCGTAGACAACACATCGCGAATAAGACAATCTGTGGGCATCGACTCTGATTCACGGGCTCTGAGGAACACGAAGACGTCGAAACGTCCGCCGAATAAATATTTGTGACAACCTCGTGTTAGCTTATCAATGAAACAAGGTATGTCAGAAGGTTATACACTGTGATTGGGAACACCTCGTTACTTTAACTGGTTTCAACGCCTCAGCCAGTAGTATTAGACTTTTCTACAGTTTTAAACGTAAAGGTTTCGTTTCTGCACGCGTAGAATTTTCAGTCAGTTAACTGGAGGATAACATAATTTCTTTAATGTAACAAATTTAAGTGCAATTATTACGTTTCCTTCATTACTGAAACTTGCTGGTTCATTGATTTCACAAAGTAACGGATTAGAATATCGTATAAATAGATGGTCTATTACGAATAGTTCTCGGTCGGTTTTTCTTTTCACGAAACGGTGGCAACTGCCGAGAAGAAGTTCGCGCCAAACGGTCCCGAGGTCAGCATTCGAACCACTCTGTTCACCACGCCTTGCCACATCTCTCTGCTCCAATTCGCCATGATGATATTTGTGGTCTGCACGAAATTTTTTCTTTGCAAAATAAAGTTGTACAAAAATTGGAATCCAAACCGTGAGAGTTCCTGAAATTTTCTGGGCCGTGGGAGGAAAAGGCTGGAAGTTCGCGGGGGCGTTTAACATACAGTTTGCTTCACTACAGATTGCAGTCACCGTGTTGCCGATGATGACGCAGGTATTCATCATTGCCATACCCATTACTGTAAAAAAAACTCGTTTGTTAAAAGATATATAGTTTGTGTCTATTTAAAAGCCGTACGAAAAAAAGGCCTATTTTTGACCTTTTTATTGTTTGTAATATTTCACGGTGGAGCTATAACTGAGAAGATTTTTGCTTTCATTATTGCATAACCATTCAAAAGATTTACTGTGTGCAACCACCGCACTTCTTCCATTCGATCCGTTTCTGTCGCATTCATTGTCTGCGACTGTCGTCGGGCATTTCTCGTGTTGCAAATCCAAGGACCGACCTTCTCCTAAGCTCGGTCATTGACCGACAATTTACTGTTTTCTTGATAAATACGCACGAGGTTTTTATCACACTATTCGTAAACTACAAGAAGGAGACATACGCGGAATCGATCCTCGCGCTTATAGCATGCCAAGCCTTCCACCCTCCGAGGTCGGCAAATTGGTGTCAGACTTGTGTGGGAAGATAGCAGAACTAGCACGATACCTCGGTAGGCCACCGTAAGTCATTGTGAAGGCCAGATATACATTCAATCACCTCTAACGATACTTAATGAAGTTGAATGAATGGCGCATCGCTAAGGGATTAATCAACGCCGAGAGCTTTATTTTTAGCTTGTAATCGTATACCGTAGTTGACCCCCGATCTACTCTTCAAAGCCCGGAAAGACCAAATTGATAAGCAATTTGTTGAGACAGAGTTTCAAAACTTAACGGTAAAATTTGATGCACAAATTTTATTCGCGAAACAAAGAACTTTTTTAAACACTCACTGCTCAAAAAACAGTGAGTAGCGTGCACCTAGGAAAATGATGCTTTACGAAACCTACTCTCACTTAACCACAACCTTAATAATCAATAGTTACATTGCTTAGCGTAACTGAAGCTGTGAGAGAACTTCTATTTTTCCATCTTTTCAACTCCTTGTCACTCCTCACAGCCGACGATCCGAGTCAGTAGCCAGCAGCCTTTCCTCATAACGTTGCGGGTTTCGTAGTCGCATCGAGTAGAATTTTCTCAAGAAAACCACAAGTCGAGTGGGAAGCTCACTTGGCAGTGTTTTTTTCACACAGTATGTTTGCTGAACGATTGCCGGCCGACAATTATTTTTTTCACGTCGACAATTCGCATGCTGACTACTCTAATACTGATTGCTAGAGAATGAACACTCGACATGAAAAGAAATCATTGTCAGTCGAGAATTACTGACCAAACAACCGAGTAGAACGAACCAAGAGCTTGGTGAATCGTGGACATGGACTACATCAATAAGCACTCGACTAGACAACAACGGTCACCCTCTCCTACTCAGTTCTTGGAAATAAAATATAAAAGAGATACGGTCTTCACGATTAGACCATATCTCTCTTATATCTTTCTTATATTTTTAGACTTGCTCACATACAAGACTTAAAAATTTTCTTTCAGAAAGGAAGAACATAAATCGTTTGTACCGATCACTCGAGAAGTGCAGAAAATAGGGTGAAGAATATAGCACCTAAAGAAAAAGGATTGAGCATGAAAAATTTTGCCTCCTTCGCTGTCTTGACGTGCCACTAAACTCTTCAAGACGAATTTGCCATCCCCGTTTATCCCAATAAAAATTGTCCCGATTGGGACTGCTTCATTAATTTCAACGTTTTTTAGACATCAGGACCCTAACGACGGAAGTGACATGGAACTCAGCATGTTTTCAGGCGGCGTTCTCAAGACCCTTATTCACTACCGCGATAGAAGGTTTATCTCTAACCGCACAGCCGCAGAGAAGTGTGGCTTACGATAATTTAGAAATTTAATAAATTCGACAATATCATTGTCAGTTAGTAATGAGCGGCAGAGTTCGTAGTTAAACGTCGCCAGCTGCATGTTGAGATAATAGAGGAGCACCTCAGTGATGCTACACGCTATCGCCCATCCTCTGAAAAGGAATACAAAGGTCAATACCGAAAGCTAAACGATCAATGAGTCAGTGTGGCAAAGACCGCAGATTTAAAATCATCGGTTGTTTCGCACTTTAAAATCAATAGACCAAAATGCCTCGTCTTATACCTACTTATTAAAACTCATAAGTTGCTATCACCTGATGATCTTGCGTCAACCAATCCGTCGCCGTTTAAGGTTAGACCCATCATCAGTTGTGTACACTGGCCAACCTACAGAATAACCTTGTCTCTCAGCCTTATACTAACCCAGTNTACCCAAATGTTCTTAGAACGTCTACGTAACGCGTCTCCTAATAACGCGTACGTGATGGGGTCCTTCAATGTTACCGTGCTGTGCACGGTCGTATCGAATGACTCCACATTCCAAGCCATCTTCGAACTTCTTGTTGAACATGAAAAAAGAATAAACATGCATAGATTTTCTATTTAGCAGCCTATGGCTTTCTTAAAGAAATGCCTAATCTGCTCGATTTTCAAATGGTCTATGAAATACTATGCGCAAATAAGCGGTTGGCAATGGGACAGCGATTGGTACCAAGCCTTGCCATTGTGTTTGTGTCTAAGATAGGAGCCCCTGCCCTCGGTCTCCGGCCACTACTCTTCTGTAGATATATGGGTGAATGTTTTGTCGCCTTCTCTTCGCAGTAGGAGACAGACAAATACTTTGAATTATTGAACGACATCGGTTAGGCAAAACCTTCTATTTACTATGGTAGGAGAAGCCGTTGACCTTACAATTATCATGCAGGTTTTCATCTTTCTGTTTGTGTTGTTGAAGCGTTTGACCACCAAGTTGCGTATTAGTGTATTCTTCCAGACTCTGAAGAAAGGGATTCTGCCGAAACGTCAGATACGGTTGTGTTGCATGTGTGTTATCGTATGGAAGTAAACTTATGCTGCCTAACAACCTCGCGGTTGCTGAGAAAAAAACGACGACTTTATAAAATTAAATTGTAAATAAAATATAAAATAAAATAAAAGAAATTTTATGAATGCATCTTTATCATATTTGAATCATTCGCGTATCTGTTTTCAAAATGGTGAAATTCTGGATTCATGGCGGCATTCAAGGCAATAGGAGTCTTTTAGTTTTCTCTAAGATTGCAAGGGCTTTATCGAATTGGTGATGAAAGTTGAAAACTAACTTTGCGCCGCTCCTGGATTAACAGAAACAGTGTCGCATCGCAGTGGTTGGTACATGATATTGACAGTAAGTTGGTCCAAAATAACTTGGATTACAGGATCAGTGAGACCCGCTGCACGACCCTGTTGTTCGAGAACGTCAAGCACCTGAAGGATAGAGTTTTCACAAGCTGGGAAAAATTAAAAGGAGCTTTTAAATTGCCCCAAACCGTACAAATCGCTCAAAAATCACCGTTTTAGCGAGTTTTTTAAAATGAGTTCATTAAACCTATCAAAGAAATGAGAACTCACTGCTTGCATTACAATACGCTTCACAAATCCACTGGCCGCCTCTGCAGTCGGTGCAATGCCCGGGACTTGAGCAGCTGCACCAGGTGCCATTGAGAAGACCATCTGCACCGGCAGGGTGAAGCCGGTAACGTCGAAGGTCCTTGTGCTCATTGCGGCTAAATTTGGAAGGAATATGAATAGAAGAAAATTTCGTAATCTTTTTAAGAGGTAGGTAATGAAAGTCAGGATTATTTAGCCTTTCAAAGCAAATAAGTGGAAAAAATTGTAAAGCAAATAAATTAATGGTGATTGGTTAATCTCACCGTTGGTGGTACCATATATTAGGAAAATTGGCTCAGCCACCGCTGAGGTGGGAACGAAACAATTCCTTTTAAAACATTGCTCTTTGCACTACAACTTTTCTTGAAAGCAGGAAATACTAGAGATACTGACACGACCAAAGTTCATAAATTCGTGCTTTAAGTTGTAAATGTTTTCACTACAAGAAAAAATTGCGCTTAATACCTGGTCCTACTGCACATCCGAACGCTGTAGTGATGGTGAGGAGAGAAAGGAGCAGCGGACGTGCCACAACACTCGCCATGTTTGCCACGCTAGTCATTGCTATGACAATCACGCCTGAAGATATTTTGAGGAAAGTAACTATTTAAATGTTTAATTTAAGAAAAGGTTTGCTTTCAGTAAGGTTGTGGAGAAATCGGCGATGGGCTTTTACTAGAAATTTGTACTAAGTGGCCGCAACGCAGGTATTAAGGATCTCCTTGATGCTTTGAAGGCGATAAGAAAATTCTTTAAATCCGTCCTATTCGTTGCGGTCGGTTTTGGTATTTAGGACTAAGCCCATTACGAAGCAGGTATGGCAAAATAATGCTGTAACAAATGGTACGCCAAGCGTTGAGCGAGAGCCGACGTATGTGAGGATGATTGCTTATTTCGTCAAGTGCGCTGATTTCTCATCTGCTACAGTTTATTAAACTGGGTGTCGGCCATGTGATTTTTATTGACGTGACATTAAATTTTAGCTTTCCCACAAATGAGGAAATGTAGAATCGACAAAACGGAATCACGAAAAATGCGCTTTTGGGAAAAACTCCATCTGTAGATTTATCGCTTGACAAAAAGGAAACACAGCTTTCTACAAGCACCGTACCTGCAGGCAATTAGCATGAACGCAAAAATCGCATTCATTCGGCTCCTGTGGCTTAAATTTTAAATTCACTGTGGTAATGATTTGCTTGTCTTTGCGGTAAGCCGGCCCCTAGGAAGACCCCTCTTGTCCCTCAAAAAGTTCACCTGCAGAATCTCACTAGATTACTGAAGTGCTGCTTCATGAAAAAACAGCTGCACCAGAGCATAAAGTGTTGTCAGCTCGTGCTAGTATCCTGCACTTTGATGAAACAGACTATGCAGTGAAAAGAAGAAGGAAACTGTCAGAGCGCCACTGAGTTAGTGCTTCCTTTGCCACTTTTTTAAGCGTTCGTGATTTCCAATAAAGACTAATGTTTATGGAGCGCCGTTTGAGTCGCTCCACTTTCTGTTTTTCGGCGGAGAAAACAAATTTTGTCATTGAGCAGTCTTAACTAGTGGAACATTTTTTTCTCACATTTGTGAGCATTTGACCTGAGAATAATTGCATCCCCTCAGTTGTTTTTTGAATAGGAAACGTTTAGGCAGCGATCAATTACGAAACGTTAGGCATTTTCGTAGGTCTATGTGACTCCCTTTCTCTTCATTTAGTGATTGGTGATTGTGTGCAGAACACTTGTTGGGGCTGTGGTCTAACACGTATTGAAAAGAAGTGTTGCGAAAACAGCAATTCATTCCCCACTTTTCTTCAATTTTGGTTTAAATTCCGTCTAAACCAAGGGGAAATCATATATCTCTCAGTGATTGATCACGAGCTCCTTCAAAAGCTGTCTACCTAACGATTACCTGACCTGAATCTTATTAAAAACTTCTCTCGACCACGTATATAAAAACCGAGGAATTCTCTAAATGAAAATCCTGCTACCAAACGAGCAGCGTTAAAGGCGATAAATGTGAAGCTCTCATTCTATTCCAATGTTTAGTGAGAGCTCTGCACCACATAGCTTTGTTACAGAGTTCTTCGTCTTCGCACATGAAAATCGAAAATATAGCGCCATGGAATCATCGGCCGTTTTATGATGTTTTCATGAAAGATAAAGAAAACTGAATGAGCACCTTCGTATTGTTTTGATGAATTTCCCTGAGCGCCAGCATCGCCATGAAATTCTCCTCCCACTTTTTATAGGATACCGTATCCAAGAAGCCTTTGTTCGTGAAAAATTCCATGTTGCCAAATTTTTGCATGTGGGGCTCTGGGATGTGAAGTGCTGCAATACACACCTGGGAGTCGATTCAGTTAAGTCTCCTGGGCTCAATCATCTTTCAATTCCTCTACAAACGGCACACTGCTGGCAGACTTGCACGAGATGCATCAACACCAACATAGTTCGTTCATGGCCCACTGCGAGTTATTTGTAGATACGATGTGTCTGATACGCATTCAGTCACTTCATGGAATTCTTGATGCCGCATCCCATATGGGTTAAGCAATGCCAGACTCGTCTCATATTCAAATTTCCACCTCAGCAGTACAAATATTTTATGTCGTTACCGGCTGAACCCGTGAAATTTTGAAAAGTTCCCGCTTGAATCTTTAGTGTTTCGTCTACTATAAGATTTTCAGACATTTCCGTCGTCGATATCAAATTCAAAATCTTTCCAAAAAGTATTTGTGGCTGACTTAGCATCGACCTACTGCTAAGGTTTGACGTCTATTCTGGTAAAGTAGGTCGTCTTTTTATAAAAAAATATCAGATGCTCCATAGTCATTCTATAAAGAAAATTGAGTGGATCGTTGACAACGAGATCACGAATAGGTTGCTATGATCTACTTTAGAAAGGGTGAAAAACTCTTTCTGTCGTTATCTTAGCAGAAAAATGGCCATTGAGAGAAAGACGTCGTCTTCTACCCATCTACAACGTCATAATCTCTTGTTGGTTTTTCTGACGAGAAGAGATAAAGGAACTGAATAAAAGTGCGAATAGTGACAATGGAGGGTTGTCAGCGAAGAATCGGTTCGTGATGTGAAAATGAGATGTTATTGAGAGTTGTCGACACTGTTGAAGATATGTGGATTAACAGGACGTCGTTTCACGATGTACCAAATCAGTGGTTTGCATCAGAACAACCCTTAAGTCAATCTGTTGACCGTTGATGATTAGGGTTTGGTTAATTTTTTCTTCATTGATCGTAGGAGGACCATCAGATGTGCATGTTCACCACAGGACGCGCTCGACTTTAACTGTTATACGTCATCATTTCCGAATTTCTGCACAAGTGTCGCCACTCTTCCATTCACAGTTCACAATTGTTTGCAAGTTCCCATGACCGACTTTCTGTTAACCTCGGCATTAATTGATAATTCAATGTTTTTCATCAATAAGCAGACACGAGG
>UYYA01005441.1:0-22186 GCA_900624975.1 Angiostrongylus costaricensis | reverse complement strand
CGACTGTAATCGGAACTGCACTACGAAAATGCAGCTTTTCCATCAACCTCTTACCATACCCATAGGAAAAGGGGTTCGACAGGGCGGCACAATATCGCCAAATCTGTTCAGTGCCGCACTGCAGTGGATAATGAAGTCACTCGATTGGAATGGAAAGGCATACGTAATGATGGAAAATTTCTATCAAACCTTCGTTTTACCGACGACATTGTCATCTTCTCAAAAAGTATTAACGAAGCANGGGCCAAAATTTACATGTACTACTCGCAGATCATATGACAGACTTCCTTCAAAAGGACAAAATCGCAGAACAGTGGAGGACGTTGCGCACGGTCATCCTGCCCAAGAAAGGAGACCAAAAGGATCTTCGTAGCTATCATCCTATATGCCTATTGAGTGTGCTGTACAAGCTCTTCACGAAGATTATGCTCTTGCGCATATCAAGGACACTGGATGAGGCGCAACCAGTCGAACAAACGGGATTTCGGAAAGGATTTTGCTGCATGGACCACATCTATACCGTGTCCAGGGTCATCGAAGTTTGTCGGAAATACCACTTGCCTCTAGTCCTAACCTTTGTCGACTACGAGAAAGCGTTTGACAGTGTCGAAATGAATGCAATCCTATCAGCGCTCATCGACCAAGGACTGGGTCCATCCTACAGAAGAACTCTGTCCGACTGTAATCGGAACTGCACTACGAAAATGCAGCTTTTCCATCAACCTCTTACCATACCCATAGGAAAAAGGGGTTCGACAGGGCGGCACAATATCGCCAAATCTGTTCAGTGCCGCACTGCAGTGGATAATGAAGTCACTCGATTGGAATGGAAAGGCATACGTAATGATGGAAAATTTGTATCAAACCTTCGTTTTACCGACAACATTGTCATCTTCTCAAAAAGTATTAACGAAGCAGAGGTGATGATCAACGAGCTCAACGAAGCGGGGAAAAAGATCGGGCTTCGCATAAATCGAAAGAAGACCCAGTTCATGAAAAACCCATGGTGCAAAGGCGAAAAAATTGAATTGAATGGCTCTCTCATTGCAGAGACCACCTAGTACGTTTACCTTGGGCGATCAGTGAACGTGAAAAACAGCATGAAGGAGGCTAGACAGAAGAAGGAGAACAGCTTGGACCGCATTCTGGTCTCTCGAAGAAGCCACCGACCAACTGAAGGACCCGAAAATCCGTGCACATCTCTTTGATTCTACGGTTCTCCCAGCGCTCTGTTATGCTGCAGAGACGTGGGTTGATACTTCAACGGCGTCAATAACACTTCGAACTGCTCACAGAGCCCTTGAGCGATGTCTTTTGAAATATAGCCGGCACCCTCATTATGTAGGCGGAATGCGAAGCTCTGACCTTCGAAATCTGTCACATCTTCGAGATCAAGGAGAAAATTCATCGACAGCGAAATATAGATGGCCCGGTCACAAAATGAGAAGAACAGACGACAGATGGACGAAAAAAACAGTAGAGTGGATTCCAAGAGAATGGAAGGACTACCACCAACACGTTGGGCCGACGTGTTAGTAAACAAAGTTAATCAGCTGTACCCACAGCTGCAGTTGTTTTACAGATCACGGCATGAGACTCGCAAGCGCTACCATGCTCGAAGAAGACCACCACCATGGACTACGATTGCGAGAAGAAGGAACGAATAGCATATGTGCTAGGGTCCACACAGCTCGGAAGACGGACCGTCCAAGTATCCAAGTAAGTATCCAAGAAAATGTCGTGAACTTGAATGATCGATAATCGATAGAGTTAAGGACGAAGTATAACGATGACACTTTCTCAACATCTTCAGCTAAAGAATAAATTCTAACGCCTTTTTTTCTCTTAGACTGTAAGATGCAATTTAGCCAAAAGTGACAAGTACGCTTGCGGAAAACAGGAAAAATGTTTGAAAATCTTAAAGTATAACAACATAAAAAATAAGGATCGAAATATTCTTCGTGACTGATTCTCCTATGGTTCGCTACTTAACATCGATCCTTTATTATTGTCTGACTGGTAGTCAGTTGTCTTAACGTAAAGGTTCACGTAATAATCGTCAGCTGCCAAGCTTGATGAGATTTCCATGTTTTTCACCATTTCTGTTTGCTTCATTATAGTCAACTTCGACAAAGAAGCAGCATTTTACCTAATTTTTACTTCAATCTTTTGAAAATAACAGTTATCACAAAGCTGGAAAAATCCAGATGTTCTGTTTAAGGAAAATATGCCAAAGGCCGAAATCAACCCTGAAATTTCAAGTGGCGGCAGAACGTTCGTCCTTTCATGCACATGTCCATATTTGAATATAATTTGGTTGGATAATCATTGTCACAATGAAAACACGTGTGAAAATTGGCGAAGAAACTTAAAAACGCAATCGAAGTGTGCTGCACGTCTTTATTTTCCTCCGGCACGCCAAACGACAGAAATGCAGAAATTTCATGTGTTGACGAGAGTCGCGTATTTCAACATTACTGCAGACGACCATTGAAGGCAGCTGGCCTTCGTCAACGATCATGAACACACAGATGTAACAGATGACGGTAGGTGTTGTAGTGAAATCCAGTGGACGACTGTAACTGCCACAAACTCGCCAAATTAAAAGTTGCTGTTTGTAGCACGGTTATAGTAATTTGTAGTAGCGCCGAATGAGGCCATTGTGAGCAGAGCTTTTACTGTTTATACGTTTACAGATAGTTTTTCACGAACACCGATGGTAAAACTTCCAGATATCTATGATTATAGATGTCTGTCCCGTGACGGAAAGAAATTGATGCAAGACTGGTTATGCGAGGGAATTACTAAAAAATCGAACTATTCAGGCATGTTCTTGGCTTAAAGGATAATTACCGTAATGGATTTTACCAAATGAAGCGTAATCTTTCTTGCTTAGGCCAAAAGGAAAGGATTTCTATTCCAAGAACACTAGAACTACATTTATGCGTTCACGGTGCTCCTCATCGTCGTACAAATAAAATGTGCATTCAAATTACAATTAAAGGACTTTTTGTTCCCACTAATAATCTTTGTTTATCAAATTTATTAAATTTGGAATGTTTCTTCCATTGAATTCATTACTATTCATTTGTTATCATTCATCATTATTTACTTCTTTCAGTTTATAATGAACTACATAGATACCGTGCTGGTGCCGATTTGGCACAATGTCGTCCCATGGGAGGTAAATGGTAAACCATCGTCCAGTCGTCCATTCCCATACTCCACACAGCACCGTACAGATCAGACACATCGCGATCAGGAACAGAACAATCTGAACTCAGCATCCAGGTACACAAGTCGATAGAAAATTCGATCAAGATAGGAAAACAATCTGTACAAGCTAGAGAGGAATTGTTTGTTATAGTTAGCTAGTTTGGTAAGAGATATCACAAGAAAGCAAGTTCCTCAATAAAGTGGCATGAAAGTATTTTAGTAAATAAATACTCAAAATTCTTGGGACACATTTCTAAGCCGATAAATTTCATTGGTGAAGAGAAGGAGAAATGCTCACTCCCATGATGAGGATGTTGAGAAAGCGATCGAGACTGGTCCGTTTGAATTTCGTCTTTCCGGAATTCATCATTAGTTTAGTGTCTTTTCCAGCAAAAATCACAAGACCATAACACCTTAATGGATTAGTGAAATCGATATGAGCACGAATGTACCAAACGGATTAAATTGTTCCTCTTTAAATGTAGCACACTTGCGATTACAAAGATAGCGGTGAATTGCTGACGTCAACCTTACTCACCATCTCGTGTTCTTCAGTATGCATCCTCTCAGCAAGATGTTATCGTTGGTGATGGGTAACTCTCTTCCTTGCCAGAGTAGTTTCCCTTGGAATTTCTCTAGCCTATTGTTCGGCGCCTCACATACGATCTCACCTAGAAACTTACTTGTGAAAGAATCGTTTATGACCAAGAAGTAGCGGATGAAATAATTACGAACAATTTGAGCTGGAAGGAAAAGCAAGAAATAAAGCCAAAATCTCAGTTGGAAACCTGAATGCTCCTGTATTGATTCCCATCACCGCTAATGATTTTAGTTGCAAAACTTCTACCAGAATGCCAATACCAGAAACCAGCTCCTTCCTGACAGGAACCTAGTTTGAAGGTGGCCGACTACCTTCCGAATCACATCGCCCGGTCATCGCCTCAACTGCAGGTCTCCTGGGAATGCAACTTCAACCCTAACAAGACTACACACAATGGAAAAAACATGTATCTCAACTTAAAACCTGTCTGCAACATTGCATAGTGACACAATCACTGAAAGGACGTCAAAATTCCAACTGCACAGTAAGTCACGGAAACGAATCAAAACAATATGCCTACGACAACACATGAAGATTATTCGCAATGCAGTGCACAGCGAAATTTTTTGATTCGGACGAAAAAGCATGCGCATTAGTAGACAAAAGAGACCCCCTTCAAGCCTTCCTTTTGCACATGGCATCGTTATCCTTTTCGGGCGTATCTGTGAAATAGTGACCCCACGGTTAACTCAACAAAGCAATGAAAAGGTGCTGTACTACTACTAAGTTGGGTAACAATCCAATTAGTGAAAAACCTGTGATGTGATGAAAAATGAGATCGAGGTGAATGGTTCTTTAATTGCCTGAGAATATCTATGGAATTTACCAAACATGGGAAGGTACCTAAAAAAAATTCTCCAGAAAAAGGAAAACAGCATGTATTCACGATTAGAAACGCTTCATGGACTTCGGAGTGATGTCGTGGACTTCAATATGTTGGTAAGTAACCCGATAGGTCATCTCGTTTGGCGAAGGCTGAGAAAACACCGTTCATCTCGCGAGGGCAGTCCCTATTAGTTCCAGGTGAGTTACAAATTTCATCACTATGTTTCAAGGGTGAAAAAAGTTGCTAGAGATAACCAGTTTAATTTGGCCTCTAGCAAATGCATGTGCTGATGCATCCGTATTGTGTTCAGCTTGAACTAGAGGAATAATTCATTATTCTACCATTCGTAAGCACCTTTTCTGCTAATTGAAAGGAATTGGAGTGATGGAAGGCTTCATGTTATGGAACAGGTACTAAAAAAGCGACCACCTTAAGACAGCTTTCGTACTACTCGAGCCTTCAGCAATTTATCGCTTGAGGAACGAGTAACTTAAATGATTAAATCACAGTCTGACAACGCCTAAGCCAAGAAGATGATCGAAAAACCTCAACCTTCCATGACGTGGTAACTAAATATAACAAATACTAAAGTTAGAAAACAAATGAAACAATAAAAACCGAAGTGAACTACCAAAAGTAAGACAGGACTCACCGTGGAAGCTACTGATGGCATCCAAATCATCACCCATCTCGGCCGTGTCAGGTATTGCAGACCTCGTCTTCAAATTTGTTTCACCGTCCAACTCCATCGTCTCGATGTAACAGATACCGTGTGGTTCAGAAGTAGACAATAATATTAAGTCTGCCTAAAACATGGTCTCAATCAACTTCGAAAGAAAATGGTTTAGTTTACAAACCGGACGAAATTTTTGAACATCAACTGGGAAAACCTGCAGTTTTATGCCGTAAACGCGAAAAAATCTCTTTAAATGGCTCCATTTTCAGCTATCTGTTCCATATAAGTAGGCCAATGAACTTTCACATGAGCAGCCTACGTGACTCGAAACATTTAGTCGCTTATTTAACTGGATGTTAGTTTGAAACTTTCGTGAAATGGAGATTAAACACCTGTGCACTAAATCTTTTGGATGCCAAGATCACGTTCGTGAAGAAATCTAAACGCGAACTCTTTCAGAAGATATCTTTCTACTTCTGTTCAACAAACACGAGGTGCTATTTTATTTCTTTATTCACGCACAAGCTGACGTTTCGGCGGATCTTTCTTTCAGAAGAATTTTGAAGCGACAAAAGCGAAACGTCGAAGATAGAAATCCGTTTTGCTCCTAAGTAATAAGAAGGCTATATGAAGGAGTGGATTTGATGGAGGTGGTAGATGAACGAACCGCGACAAACTGGTTGCTCATCATGCGAATCACGTCGCCGACTCGCACGTGGCTCCATTCTTCTTCGTTCAGATGTCCGTTACGCACGACGTACGACTTCCGACAATTCACATGTCGGTCGGAGATGTGTCGTTGCTGAAAATGAGGGCATTCCACCTTTATATGAGTAGGCAAAGAACCCAACATTCGAGACAGCGGTTGTCTCTGCCCTAGTCACCCAATATCGGACCAATTATAAACCTGCCAGATAGCGTCAATTCCCCATAAATTTTTAGTGAATAGCAAATAAAACAAGGCTCAATGCTACAAAGCAAATAAAAAAACATGGAAAGCGTCACGCAGATAAGACACTCATAATATGTTGAGAGCTGAGAAAAGCTCAGAGGTATTAAACTAGGCACCAGGCATTATATTATTATGTCAAATTTTTATTTGCTACATAATACGATTTTTCACGGTAGGGTATTATGTGTGATACAACCACGATGATGCTCAGATATTTGCAAAACCCCAAACCGCAGGCGTCTGCGGTGGGGATCGAACACGCTATTACCCTCACCGAGAGCTAACGCATTCACCACCATACCATGCGAGTCCTTCGTTTCGTCTTTCTCTCAGCAAGTTTTTTATCTACCAGTTTTTATACTATTGTTTAACTCGTATGAAATGCTCAGATATTTGCAAAACTCCGGACCACAGGTGTATGCAGTGGGGAACGAACACGCGCTGCTCCCCGGTAAGGACTGCATACACCTGTGGTCCGGAGTTTTGCAAATATCGCAGCATTTCATACGAGTTATATTTCACAACATACCCTGCCATTAAGAAGAAAAAGGCAGTAAATAAAAGAGTTAAGACTATTGTTTAAATTTCCTCGATGTCCTTTAATAGTTTCTGTGGTTCTTAAGACTTGTTTTTCAAGTTTATGAAAGCAGTTTGTGATAATTTCTAGAAATGTTCGCCAAAAATACACAATTTACCTGACAACTTTCACTTCGAAGGAGAACGATGAGATGGAGTAAAAAAATTAGATACCCATCATATTAAAATTTAGTTTAATTGGGATACTATAATTTGTTTAGAGCTTACCATATCATCATATCCGTCTTTGATGGCGCTGAATGAAAGCACAATTACCAGTGGAATAGCTGTCGAAAACCACGATATAGAGGAGATTTGTGGGATAAACTAAACAAAAAAGCGCTCTAATATCTTAATAATGGTCTATTTATATTTGAAACCTAGCGCGAAAAATTGTTTCAAACAGTTTGAATTCGAAAAAGTAAGCAAATTGCTATCTCCTGAGCACTGGTTTCTGCACATTGTGCTCAACGATATGTTCCTAGCAAAGCTTTACACATGAGATCAACTCACTTGTAAAATCATCAACACTAAAAAATAGAAATTGGCAATTCGTTGAAACTGTTCGAATAAATTCTTGGGAATGAACGTGATGATGTTGTACTTAGAGGTCTTAATGTAGTTACCCTGAAAATCACCACAATAAATCATAAATAAATCTTTAAGAAAAGTAGTTTGATGAAGGGAAACATCCAAAAAAGAAAGTCCTAGTGAACGCTTAAATTACGAGTCATAAAGTCTCTTTATGTCGAAATTGATTTCTTTTTGATGATTCCAATGCATCGCACAGAGCTGGCGACATCAAGCGTCACTGAGCGACATTTGGCGACAGCGGGAATTGAGACAACAGCAATGCCTGATAGCCTAGGCGCCTACGAGCATCGTTTGCTATGTTTCCCTGTCCAGGTTAAGCTTCTAGTAATGTATAGCGAACGTTGAATGGTGAACTGACCGCATATCCGAACTGAGAATTATAAACCCGATCGTTGGCTCGAAGGCGGCGCTCTTCTTCACCTCTGATGACTTCGTCGTCGCTCGACGTCGCGTCACGACTGCAACAGCCGCAGAGTCGGTCGAACATCGAACCAGAACGTGCAGAATGCACTATCGCTGCAGAGTTAAGATCTTTTTAGAAACCTTTTCGAATGGCGTGATGCTTAAACTCGATAGGAGAGAATGGAAAACACGGAAGTGTCGCAGGAAATCAAAAAGGAAAGCTATGAAACGGATATGAAGCGAAAATAGCTAGAATTTCGTGTACTCAATATTGCAATAACAGAAACTAAGTGAATGAAGTAGAATTTGCTAGAGAAAAAACTGCTGACTCTTACGATGACGTAACCTCTATGAGATTCTCTTTTGATTTGAAGCATCCTGTCAGTATTTTTCATCAAAACAAGGGGAACTAGCTCCACGCTTCACAAGTTCCAGCTGTGTCTATAGCCAACTTATAAGAAAAATCGGTTAAGAAATAGAGTACCACTTTAATGTTAGAAAACCAGCATTTCAGACTTATGGTTTACAAAGGAAGAATATAAAACTTATGGGAGAGAAGGTTGAGTTTTTTAAATGGCGAGACTCACATTCCTTTTGTTCAGCCGCTACGTAGAGCGGGCCGTCAGACCCGTTCGCTGGAGCCACAGATGCTGAAATTAAGAGCAGATTTTTTCCATTGAAAAGATATAAGAACTCAGAAAAATAGTTTGTAAATGAAATAGAGACAATGTTTTACTTTTTATTTACTACCTTCTATAATTTTTATGGCAGGGTATTAAGCGAAATACAACCACAAGATTGCTCAGATATTTGCGAAACTCCGGACTGCAGGTGTTTGCGGTGGGGAACGAACGCGCTATTGTCCTTTCAGGTGAGTAACGCGTTCACCACCACACCATGCGGGTTCCTCGTTTGGGCTGTCTCTCAGCTAGTTCTATCGATCAGTGCCGTCATTCCTCACCGCAGCACCTGCGGTCCGGAGTTTTGCAAATATCTCAGCAATCTTGTTGAAATAGAGACATTTAATTCTATCACCGAGGGTTATTAGAATATACTAAGTATTGGAAAGAACAGCGCTTCGGTTTAAGAGGCAAAAAAATCTGAACCGACCAACGCGCATTCAAATTACAGAGGGGCCTCGGAGTTCTGCAATAGTTAATCAACGTGGAGGTCAGCGTTCTAGCAGATTCTTCACCTTAAAGTTCATTTCGATTCTGATAACGACCTCCTATCAATCTCCGCAACGGAGTCGAACAAATTATGAAATGAAGTTAGTTTTACCACACGGTAGAAGCTACTGGGGTGGTTCATGCTGGATCGATGTCGAATACACCGAGATCTCGATGAATGAGAAAAAATTCTGAACCATACCCATACTTTGCAAATGTTTTTAAAAGTGTAACTTTTCATTCCTCCCAACGGTTTACCACCTCATCGTGACTGGGAGGTCTTCTTGCGTGTCTTGCGATGTATAGCGGGGGGGGGGGGGAATCGTCCCTCCGGCAGGATCTCCCAAGCTGAGAAGGAGTCCAGCGTTTCCATCAGAAAGCCCCAGCTAAAAGTGAACCAATACCAGGATCCGTCACAGTCCAGGCACCAAACTAGTCGCATGGTGGAAATCTCTCTCTGATCCACAAGAGCTGCGACTGTCTGTCGTGGTGACGAGCTGGGGCAGACTTTGGCCAGGATGTCCTCGGCACACCAGGGAACCATTATGACTTAACCAGCAAATCTCCGAAAAATGGTGATTATGATGTGGGGCCCGTAAGAATTCCATATATGATAAATTGCATGTGTATTTATAGACGTGTAATGAACTATTAGAGGTGCCCTGTAGTACAAATGCAGTCGACCCGGCACCTCAGGCTCACCTAGCCTTCCATCCCTTAGGGATCGGTAAATTGGTACCAGAGTTGTCTGGAAAGATAGCAACACGTGCCCAATACATCGGTAGGCCATTGAGAGTCATCGTGGAAGCCAGATATGCATTGAATCACCTCCAACGATGCTTAATGAAGTTGAATGCATGGCGTTCCCGTTAAGGATTGATCAACTCCAAAAGCTTTATCCTTCACCCTTTTATTTTCAGATATACATTTTCCTTCCTTACACTTCTCGTCTCAATTCGAAGTGTCACATCGCATTTGTTCAGCCAATAGGATTTTAGCGGAAATCGTTGCCATCGTGGAAGAACACTACTCGCAAAGCAAGAAACTTCCTCTCGATTGATAAAGGTTAGCGAGGGCCTGTGGTGAAGGCTTAGCAACCGAGAAATACAGATACCTCGAGATCTCATGGCAATGAACGATCAACAAGGATTAAGGATAACGATGAGGGAGGAATATTGTTGATCCACAAGTCATAGCTGAACTCATATGCGAACGTGACCAATTCTTTGGATGACAGACATTAAACTACAGGATGAACTAAAGATGAACTTGCCTATAATTTCGAAAGAACATTTCGTTCCGCACTTTGAAATCAATAGTTCGATTCAATGTCTATTTGTCTTTGATCATGGTTACGATACAAAACAAAAACGCCAGCAAATCCGAGTTTCTCAGGTTTAGTGGGAGATAAAATATGACTATGTGAAAGAAAATTTGTGTCAGAGAAGGACGTTAATTTTTAAACAAGCTGAATTCCATCAGACTGACGGTGATAGGCAACTAGAACAAAATTAGCATAGGAATGGACCACCCCAAACGGACGCAGATTAGAGGAAAAGTTCAATTTTGGAACTAGACAACTCTTCAAAAACATCACTTTCAAAAGATAGCAATATGGAGAGAATAAATTAAAATAATCGAACGAGAGGTCGGAAAGAGCAGAGATATAAATCAACTAGAGAATGTGGAGCAAAAAGTCCGAAAACTGAAAGCAGAAAGGAAGTGTACCTACAACAGAAAAGAAGAAGCAGAAGAAAAATGACTAAGGCCATACATCACCAAATCGCCAGCGGACAAGAAACCCTGAGAAGTTGAACTGTGAGCTAAACAGCAAAGGGGAGAAAAGCTCATGAGAAAAAACAAGCAGATGATGATAAAGCGCTATAGGGATACAAGGAAAACGCCCAGCATGGAGAATTCCATTGAAATGAAATGTTGATTTAGCATTAGGCGAGGTGTGCCAGTTGTGAAAATGTTGATTTGAAAGAATATGGGGTAAACATTTCCATGACACGCTGAATAATCTGGACACTGCCTTGAAACGATAAAGAAGACAGCCCGACAATTTCTCCTAAACACGAACGATCGATTCCAACAAGATGAACAGCTCCCTTTCAGTTTCTTCGGCCACGTTCCCCAACTGACAGAAAGCACAGCGGCTGCTGGAGATTTCCGACCCACATTACATCATCTTCGGCGTCCAATTCACCATCAGTGCTCATCACGTCAAAAACGAATATCGTTTTCATACCAAAAGCATGGAAAGATAAAGATATACCAGAGAAAAAATGAAAAACTAAAATTTGCCATATAAATGAAAAAGTAAGGCTTAAGGTATTTAAAATATTGAAGCACACAATGAGCATTTCTTGTGTATGTCTTTCGAGACCACAAATTGTTCTTCCAACAAAGATTTTTCCTCACGTTCTAAAAACGCTCTGAAGACTTAGTTGGTTGACAGGCTAACACATGGTCTCAAAGCTTTGTTCTGCTCAACACTTCGGCGCCATCGCAGTCTCCAGGGTTGTGACCACCCGGGTAGAATGTCCACTGCAGTTTTTTCTTCCCCTGATTTGAGTCTTCGTAGTGCTTCCATCGAGTCGAATCCAATAAAGTGAAGCAACACTCCAATGAGGTGCCCTCATCCCGCACTATCCTCTTACACCTTTTATACAATGCAGTTGTTTCGGTTGGAAATGAACTAACGTGGCAGCTCCTCAAAGTAGAGGATGGCCGTTGATCGATTATCATGCAAAATTATTTCTTTTATAGCAACTCCTGTTGGAGTCGGACTAATATAATTTAGCATAGAACAATACTTCCAAGATCGCCTTGCATTTAACCTCGACATGGACAACCAATGTCCTGATTTCCACTTCAAATTGACTAGTTTCCCAAGAACTTCCACTTATTTCGCCAACTTCTTCGTCACAGAACACATCGCACTACACATCATTTTAACCACGCATTCCACACAGACCTGTCCCTTTTCCAATACCGAAGGCATAATAAATCGATTCAGACATCGGAACCATTCACTGATCTTTTTCATTATCATTTGCCAAAATAAATAGTTATTTTAACACATTTCGGACCATATGAGTCATATATGAGTCAAACGTGGCTGGAAACAAATTGATGCCCATGGATTTGTGGTTACTGTAGATGATCACTATGTTTGTGTTAAAAACTTCAAAACTTGTCCAATATATAAATATTTTCTCCAATTCAGACTTGGTGAAAATTGAGACAAGCAATTTGGAAAACTTAGATGCACTTTGTTGCGATGGTGTGACTACATCTTTCCTATATAAATCTGTCAAGTTCTCAGCTATTCAAATATTCTAATGCCAGAAAATATGGGCAATGCATGAACATAAGTTCAAACGATGCAGCATATTCCCGATCTAGGTCTCCTAAGTTGAGAGCGAGTCGAGTTCGACAATTAATTCAGAAGTCTAGCTCTAGGTTGACAAGAACTAGGAGTCGTCGACATTGTCACTAACTGGCACGTCACAACTACCTGGAAAAGCTTTAGCACTGCATTCAACGGTCCGAGAAAAATCTCGCTCAGCTGAGCAGTTACCAGCCAGATGGAGAGTGTAGTGCTGCCAACAAGATTCTCTGTGGTTCTTGAAGATAGGTCATCCGAGTATTCATGTTGTTGAACACCACATACATTTGTGTATAAATGATGTTCGATGACTACTGCGCTAGCTGAAAATAAAGGAAAAAAGAACTAAAACCACTCTAAACATTTCCTACGCTGATATGACTAATGAAAACAACTGATTGCTGACTGATAAGTCAACAAAACACCGACAACGGCCAAGCACATCGCCATAACAGATCGTGCAGTCTATACGGGTGGCGACAACGAGACAACGGTCGTTGTCAAGTGGCGGCGTTTCAAATCCATTAATGCGATGGGTGGAAGCAGCAATCCGAAATTCAATGTAGGAATTCAAACAGCGTGTGCTCATACTTGTGCCCCCACGTTTGAATCATTGGAAAAACAGTGGTCAGACAACGGTTGCAAATGCCAGGTGAAATGATTCCCCCATCCCAGTAGCACACTAGGTCCTTTCTCATTATGAAAACAGTTGCTTTAGAGAAGTTTACCATGTGTTTGGTAACGGAAGTGAAGCGGTTAATTTAAAGATTCTGAACGACTTCTGAAGATTTGCAGGTTAAAGGTTTATCGTCGACATAGTGAACAGTTATGCAATGGATGAATAAATGTGCTAGTGGTATTAATAAAGCAGATCGTGGAGTGGAAAACATGTTGTAGACATCTCCCAGAAGAGAATCACTTAATTAGAAAGAAAAGACATGGATTCTAGGACAGCAGGGTACACAGAGCTAATAAAGTTCTTACAAATACGAAAAATATTAGACTAAAAATGAAAAATATCAGTTAGGCTTGCCAACGGTTGGACAATGTGTCTGGGTTTTGATGGGTCTTCCTGCAAATAGAAGAAGATAGAGTGATCTTGTACTACTGAGAGCATGAGGCCACACGAAGGCGGTTGAGAAGTAAGTAACCGCCTAGAAAAGGGGAACCATTCCATAATTTATGGTCACAGTTCACGAGTCAGATACTAGAAACAAAACCTGATATGGTTTTAAAGTTCATAAGAAGCCACAAACTACTGTTAACTACCTCAAACCAGGAAAGTTTGTCTCAGCTCTAATGGGGAAGGACCAAAATGATCACCATCATCAGAAAAGCACTGCTCGTACAAAACCTATTGTCTTGGTGCGTGTTGGCAAATCGCAAAATTTTCACTGTTTCTTCAGCTGTTCATTTTAAGAAATCATCACCGATCTCTATGGATTTATCTCCTATTGAACTGTCAGTGAGCACTCGTGAATTGTGACTCACACTACTCTACCGACCATTGACTGTGTAGTGCAATGGAGTCTTGCTCCGCATTTTTCGTCGTCAAGGCGACGCCAGCTCGACGCCGTCGTCGAGAGTAATGTGACAGCAAGCCACTGCCGATAAAGCCACGTTAAACTTTCCGATTACAGTAATAGTATTCTTAAGGTAGAGTTGTAAGCAAGCGCATCGAGGTCAAACCATGCACCAATAGATCTTGAAATGGGAATCTTCGAATACGTTACAAAATTACAAAAAAAATTTAAAGAAGCATATAATGAACGAAACGCACCCATGGTGTGTGTGTGTCTGGACAATGGTGGTCGAGCCTTGCTATTTGAGCTCAGTCTCTATAGCAGCATGACGATAAATGGAATGGAATCGGATCTGAAACGATTTGCTGGCCAGCACGAATGACGACAGCCGACAGACGGCTACAATAGAATAGCCACCATGACTATTCTCTCTAGATATCTCGTTGAGAGAGTAAAATCACAGAAACAAGTCCAGCTACGCATGCAAATAAGGTCGTACTCTGTCGAGAAATAGAACCAACCATCATCAATGAGAAATCCTGGAGAAAAACGGGAAAAGTCTTACTGGTAACATCAAATGAGATTTATATGCCTTTTCCGCATAACTTTTTACATCTACAAGCAAAATAAAAACAACGTCCTCATACGAGAGGCTTTTAAAATCTCGAAAAACAAGCTGTAGCAGAGAAACCAATTCAATGAGATGTACAATTTTAGTTGCAACAGCACGGCTCTGAGAAAGGCGAAATCGGCAAAACGTCAGCCATTGACCAACAACACCAACAGCAACGACAACTACGACAACTGCAACAACAAACACCGACAACGAAAACTTATGCCAACCTCGAATCAGCTCAACAAGATCAGTTCATAAGATCATATAAAGAGATGCACAATGTTTAAAAAAAACAGCAGAGAATGGATGAATCGTTGTGTGACATCACAATGAAATGCCCGTGGAATGAAACTATCGACTGGATTTTTTTCCAGATTGTTGACATTCAGCGAATTTGGGTGACATGTACACTAACAAACCTTTCCAAAGCCGTTTGCATCTTTTAAGACTAATAAAGAGTGTTCCTTCAAACGCCAGAGAAGCAATCAGCACTGCTAGTTCCAGTTTTGTCAGAGCATCCCGGTTTGGAGTGCTTAAGTAGGAAACATAGGGCCGGATTATTTGTGTTCATGCATTGGGTAAGATCCTGATGTCGAAGACGTTTACTGAAGTTATGGATTGAAAGGAATTTCATCTACTAGCTGTGAAGTTTTTACAGTACTCTGATGTGAAGATCTCATAAGACAACCACGCTGACGGCGCATTAAAAAGAAAGATATGAAAACGAGAAGAGAAGCTTTTGCTTTGATTTGTTACGGTTATCTTCGTCTTTATGACCTCCTGTTATTTATAGTAGCATATTCAGCAATAATAAAGTGAATGAAACATGAGATCGGAAGACAGAAGTTGAGCGGATGGACAAATCTCTCGTGGAATAGAAACTTTCCATCATAACGAATAATCGTGAATTATCGGGTGCAATTCAATGCTCGGAAAGTTTGCTTATTCTGAAGTAGAAGTATAGAACGAAGAGAGATATATTTTTACAGGACTAGATTTTTTCTCACTATAAAACGACGGTCCCATTAGTGGACAGTTTTAGCGCGAGGTTCGAATTCCCGAACACTAATAGGATTGCACGGCGTGTGCATGAATGGAGAGCTACGTGAGAACGTGGAAGCGCGCTGAAGAATGCCGAGTGGGAATCGATTGCGGCACATGGTCTCGCACGTAGTTTTGTGAGATTCATTAAAACATCGGATTATGGTGAACGTCGTGGTGCCCATGAGCAACAGATCCAGGAAAACATGAGGTCAGCACGAATCCCTCCATTCCTGGCTACCGTCGCATGCCAACCGCCAGCGAGGTTTATCGAACACGCCGTCTACCGGAAGGTGTCAAAGAGTGAGTTCGCGATGCCAAGTTGCCGAAATGAGTCAACGAGTCAACACTTATCGACCGACGTCTCCAGAATCTCTGTCGCTAAGGTGACGTCAGCGTATGAAATTCAACATGCACACATGAATAAAAGCTGACAACAACTGATTTCTAACAAACCACTCGTCAGTGATGAAAAACTACAATGAGCCTGTGTGTGTGTGTGTGTATGTATGTGTGGTGTGTGTGTTTGTGTGTGTGTGCTTTCGTGTGTATCAATCCGTCTACCTGTCTGGTTTACAAGGACATGACAATAGATAATAACAACATCAAATCGATTAACGCTGATTAAACCGAAATTCATAGGAAATGATGTGTCGATTCCCTACAAAGAGCATCCGCTAAATCGTTGACTTCGGAAAATATTAAAAACATTTAAAAACTGCTAAAAATACGATAATGTTGTTCACAGTCATCTTTGGTAACAGAAATATTAGAAGAAGAACACTTCTCCATTGTCGATATCAGAAGAGGGTATCGATGCTAAAGAACTTCAGCTGGTTTGTCACCAATACACTGACGCCAGTGCACAAACGACACCTCATGCATAAAATTGCTAATGGTCCATTGTTGAAGCGTGCTGGCTTTTGATGATCGAGGTAGCAGTCAGGATTCGACAAATGATTCAGCTTTTGTGTCGACATTCAGACCGTCAAATCAGTACCTTAATGTCATCTTCCTCTCCCACGGCACCTGTCACACGAAAGGGGTAGTTGACGACAGAGGAATGTGTGCAGTACATTCGGAACTGATCGGTCAAGATTTATCGGCTACTAAAGGGCGTTCTCGATTAAAGGCAACCTTCGCAGCTCTTCCTGATCCCTCTCACGATTTTAATCGACGGTATATTTACAAGAGATTTAATGATGTGTTTATGAGAAGTCGACCAAAGCATTATAAAAATCAACCGGCAAACTGAACATCAAGGATGAAGCCAAGTGGCCTTGGAAACTTCCGTCAGTAAGATAATCGGGAGTTTCATCTACCACGTGAAAGAGCCATATCGGCAACTGGTGGATTTTTCCGAGTCTAATTATTGTGGTAGAATTCTCTCAGCCAGGAGACCATCGTCATAAACGGATTTCAAAAGAGATTGGAACAAATGGAAGATATGCCAAATTCTATAGACTGTGTGAATGTCGTCTTTCAAACATGTTTACCAAAAAAAGAAAAAGAGAAAAGAAGAGGAACTGGATTCCCAACTCTTTATTGTTGACTAATCGAAGGAGAGTGGTTCACTGGGTGTTTCTTACAACAAAATACTCACAAAAGTTTCTAATAGGAGTGCAATTAAGAAACAACTTTAACTTATTATTTACTGCCTACTCTTTTTAATAGCAGGGTATACATTGCGAAATATAGCTTCAATGTTACTGAGATATTTGCAAAACTCCGGACCGCAGGTGTCTGCGGCGGGGAACGAACGCGCTATTGTCCTTTCCGGGGAGTAGCGCGTTCACCATCACACCTTGCGGATCCTTCGTTTCTCCTTTCTCTCAGCTAGTTCTATCGATCTTTTGCCATCTATCGACACCTGCGGTCCGGAGTTTTGCAAATATCTCAGCAACATTGAAGTCATAGGAAACAACTGTTTATCGTAATGTAGACAAGCCAGTTCGGAAATATGACATGTTCATGCTGAAATGAAGAGCTAGGAAAAACGTTCCTTTCCATGTTTTCTTCCCATCCAGACGATTCATATCGCTCAGTCGCCGCCCTTACAATACTGGCAACAGTGTAGCTGGCGAAAAGTAGAAATGTTCATCAAGAAAAAAAACGAAGTAAGAAGAAAAACGTAATGAGTAGAGATCATAACGGCGCCACCTAGATGTATCAAGAAAACTCAATTCCTTCCAGTGAATGAGAATACACTAATGGCCGAGCGATAGCATAGAGACGTCTTGTAAATAGAACTCGAACGAGAAGTGAGTGGCTAGGGATACAGGAGAAGGGAACCTCCCAACCTGAAAGAGAAGCTGGAGTGCGCAAGAGGAAGAGCAAACAAACCCCGGTTCAAGTCAGGGTTCAATTGTATTTGAGAGTGGACGCATCGATTGTGTCCCAAACAAGTACACTGCGATGGGAACTGCTTGCTCCTACAAGTGTTCTCGGCCAGCTTGACTGAACAGTCTGCCCTGTCTCCCAAATAGACTAAAGCTTTTCCACACTTTTCCACACTGGCCTAGTTTCAAAGGGAAACTGCACAAGATGACTAGAGCACCCACGGTGTTAAGGAATTCTATTATCAGAATTCATGAGCAAAGATTGATCTGCTTCATGCCTCTTCACTGTTCTGATTCATTTATGGTCTGTTTAGTAAAACACATAAAGAAATGTGAAGACATGGAAGCAAACGAAAAAGAACAAAGTGAATCCTCCTTAGAAAAAGTAACTATCAAGAAATAACTGGGAAGCCGCCATCTACGTGTCGACTTAGCTGAAGCACTACAATATTTCCTGATTGCTCTAAGCTTACCACCACCTAACTTTTGAAGAACTATAAAAGTAAATTTCGAAATATCAAATCGAAATTGAAGCCTTAGAAAGAGTTCTGTCGAAGAATACACGTTTCCCAACGTTACTGCCTTTCCAAAAAATTTCAGTAAGACAACGAATTAAGAATTTGGTTTCAGTCGGCAAAAGAACAAACTTCACGTTTCACAATGTGTGCATTCACATATGTCTGGTGACGTGTCGCTACACTATGGGTACACAGATAGCCGGAGTTTACCTCACAATATTTATTTGAGGACGCATCCCCCACCTCCACACAATACACAACGGCATGCCGTCAGCCAAGTCAGTGGTATCACTAAATGCCGAAATGTGATGTACAAACAGTTGGTTATCTCCCGTACGAAAATATCCACACAAAATATCCAGGAGTTCGACGTTTCTATTCGGAAGCCCCACTAGAAGTAAAGCAGTGCCAGCAGTCGCTTATGCCGTGAATGAAACTTTGTCGAAAGGTGGAAATTTTCTTCAATTCCCAGGAAAAAGACTTGCCAAACAAGTATTACAAAGAACTGAGAATTGCACTCAGAAAAACACATTTTTTTAACAAGTATTGGCCATCAAGACGGTGGACGGGAGCCCAGTAGCATTGATACAATTCGGGTATTTGTCACAGAAATGGGTCAGTGGTTTCATGGATTCACCAAGTCTCCTATATATCCGGGGTCTGTAAATTGCTATCAGACTTGTCTGCGGTCAGCGAGCTTTCTCCAATGCGCAAAAAAGGTGTCAGCTGGCAAAGATAAACATTTGGGAACACCCTAGCATGGCGATCTTAGGACACCAGGAAGAATCGATTCGACCAGCATTCAACGGTATTCATAAGGAGTGTTAAAAATCTTTAAGTAGCAGCCGAGCCATCACACAAATGCAGAAGACGTTCGTAGGATATGAAAGCGAGGATGAGAATCGTATGCAAGAAGTGCTGGGCTCCGAGCAAAATCTGGTGTAGGGATATGTGGAATAAAGTGTTTTTACAAAATTGTGGTGTGGGAGTAGAATGTTTAGAATGTAAAAAGCACGCTTAGTAGAAAAAAAAACTACGCAAAAGTATTCTAAACTAGAATAACAAAGCCCTTCTTCTAGATGGCATGTTGGTGCGAGGAGTTTTGCAACTCGCCACTCATGAAAGCGCTTTTTTTCAGACTTTCTTTCAGATCTAAAAACTTTCTGAGAATGTGAAATAACATAAGTAATCAAGTGAAAGAATGCGAACACATTCCATCTTATCATGGCACGACGGCCAATTTGAAAGTGTGCGCGCCACAGTAAACGCTAAAATATGAAACCCCTTCTCGCAATTTTTATGGAAGGCTTGAGATTAAGTTGGATGCCCTCTCCACTCGACGACATGATATTCAAGTGTCTGGACAAAAATCGAATAATCCAAAAACCGATTTTTCTTTAACCACCGCATGCTTGTTTGCTTGAATGCATGTTTTAATGCATTAGTCTTCCTCACAACCGATGATCCAAATCGTTCGTGTTCTCGTTGTGGTGTGTTCGCTGTCGTGAATAAGTGAACAAAATTCGACTCGATAAGACGACGAAGACAAGACATCTAGAGTACGAACGACTGTGCACCATCGACTACGATCATCGGCACTGAGGAAGACGAAGCCAAACGTTAGCTCAATAAAAATTGTTTAACAACCTCGAAGGGCGCGTGTGGCGCAGTGCTTGGAGGCGCCCTGCTACACACACATGGAATCGATCCCTGCGCCCATGGCCCACCAGGCCTTCCATCCCTCCGGTGCCAGCAAATTGGTACCAGACTTGTCTGGGATGGTAGCAGCACTGGTTCGATGTATCGGTAGGCCACCACGAGTAATGGCCAAATATGCACTCAATCACCTCCAAACGATGCTTAATGAAGTCGAATGCATGGCGCATCCCTCAGGGATTGATCAATGCCAAGAGCTTCATTCTTTTAATCCTTTATCAATCTCGTGTTAACCTGTCAGTGAAGAATACATGTAAAAATTGGACAGTTTATATTGGGATTCCTCGTGATCTTTGGAGAACATAGAAGTTCTGGAAGTGCTTTCCAGCTCATGTCGAACCTATTTCGGTAATTTTTATACCCACACGTATCAGAAAGTAACCATGATTCATCGTAGGGAATGAAATGAAATAACAGCTAATTGCTGCTCAAACTGTCAGTCAATGAACTCTTCTGAAAAAAAAAGTTTCTTATCTATTTGCTTTAGATAAGCTATCGAAAAGGCATACATAGTCTGGTGAAAAAATCTCTGGAACCCACTATACTGAACATTGACGCTATAGGGTCCCTACGGTCATTTGCTCTAGATCGCTGTCGACACTACGCTTTCTATACAAAGCGGGACGGGTTAATTAACGTATTAGGGGATCACTGTTCTTAGTTCTAATAAAGTCCAAGATAGATGTTGTGACATATGTCAGACAAGGAAGGCTCTGTTCTGTACCTAGAGATGTGCAGGAAACCTTCTTTCCAACGTGTTCACAGTAAGATTATATGACTGGTTACCGACTTTTAGTTCAATTCCAAGCGCTACGATGAATAATGGTGACCGTATTCAATTTTTGGATACGAAAAGTGCATGAGTAGTTTCAGCATATTCTGCCAATTTTAACTTGTAGTTGCATGATAAATCATGCTAGCACATAGTAGATAACGGCATACGTGCCATGCATATTGGAACAATGTTATTTTCTTAGTACTAGAGGATTTCCAACCCTTTAAGCAGTTTAGCTATTCCAAAATTACAGCTTGTTGTCGAAAACCAGAATGTTCGTAACGTCATAAAATCAGAGCCTACCTTAGGCGCCATCCAGATAGGAATGAGCGTCAGGACGAACAAGCTAGGCAACGCAATTCCAGGCACCATCCTCCCAGAAGCAGGAATGTTCACTCAGCGATGAGAAAGTTCATTCTTACCTTCCCTTTGTCAGGAGTCAAAGCTGCGCATAATATGAATACATTGAAGACCAGCTTGTCTTGTTTAAAAACTTATTTTATTTCTACAGCTTACTCACCACTCCTTAACCACCTACAATACTGGCAATGCAATGGACGATCCGTCCGAACGCTTCCTGTTTCATAATCTCGAATAAAAACGGAGTAATGACTGCCACGACCGACTTTCTATTAACCTCGGCATTGATCAAGTGATTTTCTTCGTATTTTTGTTGAGCAAACGCGAGGTGTTACTATTCTTTGTTCACGATTAAGCTGACGTTTCGGCGGATTTCGCCTTCAGAGCCTGGAAAGGTCAAGTTGATAGCAACTCACTCGGCCAGACGCCTCCATAACCAAACAAAGAAACTCCAAACCAAGATTTCAATCACTTTGAACACAGCCTTGCACACTCACCGCTCTCTACGAGGCTTCCACTAAGTGTATCACGTAGAGACCAACGTAGAGCGGTTCATTTTCGGATTTCTGGAGTTAATCCAAAATGCCTTGAGAGTTTTTCGCGCCTGTGTTCTTGATTCGTGTGCGAGGATCGTGACACATACTTCAAAGTCCTCCCCGTTATGTCTCTGGGTCGTATGCGTGCCTAGCGGAGTATTTGGTCTATCTTTGCCGGCTAGCTGTTCTTTTATGCGGACACAGAGGGGTCTGCCCGTTTCACCAATGGATTCGTCACCGCACGTCTTACAGGAGATCAGATAAACTATACCCGAGCTCATGCAATCACCGTCTCTACCACTGGAGCAAATTATGCAATTTTGAATTTCACATGGACGGACATATAGGCGGTTACG
>UYYA01005440.1:0-22197 GCA_900624975.1 Angiostrongylus costaricensis | reverse complement strand
AAAACTCCGGATCGTAGAGTTGTTTGCTTATATCTTTCAAATGAGTACCGTTCGGCATGGCTGTGATTGGGTTCCAAGTAGAAGGAAAACTCGCACCCGCTTATCAGAACACTGATGAAATGCAAACTGTGATAGGTTTCGCGCGACTTTACATGGAAGCGGGTCATTTGAATGTTAGTTACGTGGGTTTCCATTAAGCCATCAAGTGTCTTTGGTTTTCCTCCTTTTTTCTTATTAACGTAAAAACAAAACGGGTCAGTGACGTGTGAACCGGAAGTTCCTATCAAGCAGCAATCGCCCACTGTGGTACAAACTTCTTACATTTCAGAGTTCTTCTTAGCATTTCTGACGTTATAGAGCAGGATTTGGCTTCAGTAGTGCTTATATAAATCACATTTGACGTCTGAGAAGTGCTGTTGGTGTTGGGAAGGTTGCCGTTTCGTTCGTCTTCGAGTTGTTACTCTCGGTTAACGGGCATTGTCGTGCAGCTGATGGGATGAATTCCTCAGGGAGACGTCCGACCATCGGAGAAAAGCGTTTGCGAGCGTGGGAATTCGAAAAATTCGGCATTCGTCGTTTCACAGTTCGAAGAAAGACCTGCTCGTCATTCGAGCTCTGAGTGGCGAACAGCATGGTCAACTGCAGCGATGATGTTCAGCTGAAATGTCCACAAATTTGAACGTTCACTTCTACTTGTGAGTCTTAATTTTTTCGGATTCGATTATTGAAGTGTCAATACGCTCAATCGTAGCATGGATTTTCGATGATATTCGTCTTTCCATCTTGATAATGCCGTGTATTTCAGGTTGCTGTGCGAGATCGGCTGATGCGTTGGTTGGGTAGTCGTACGAGGCCGCTGGACCCTCGTTTCTGTCATGAGTACGGATCCCTCGAGTGAAAGTTTTTGTGAGATGAGAGACAACATCGCTAATCGTGTGGTTATTTTTGATGAAACCTGGTGAGATTCGCTACCTGTAACATTGTTTTTCGTTTTATTAACTTAATCTTTGTATAAATGTTTAGGAAATCCTGGTAATCATGGACCTTATGCTGATTTTGGCCAGAAGCTGTTGAGGTGTCTGTTATCGAGAGATGAACGTGTGGGTTACCCTAGACGTCATTATCAATTCCATACGGTATCCCATGTCATTCAAGTAGTTTTGCCGGATGAATTAAGTTTTGGAAAGCACAGGTACTGTGGCGATTTGTTGTTTGTTGAACTATTGTGATTCCCTTCTCCATTATGGGGCTGTTTACCTCTCAATGTTGTTAACTGAGTTGCCCAAGATCAGGAGTTCTTAAAAGCCATCCTGTCTCCTTGGAACCATTTATAGCTTGACCTTGAGGATCATTATTTATCCTTCGTTGCCATCTCACTCTCAGTGGCTCTGTTGATGTCTCACATTATCGTAGTGTTCAAAGCGGTTTCACTATTTACTTGCCTTCCTCTTCCGTTCTTTCTCTGCAGTTTTCTTTTTTCTTTGTTTAAATTTGCTCCACGTTGCTCCCGTGTTTTATTCTGAATTCCTTACGCTTGATTTTAATTTCGACTTTTTCTCGCCACCCGTTCATACGCTCTTTCATTAATCTTCTGGCCATAGTTTCATGCAGATCTGATTTTTTAGACTTCGTTGTCCATTCGTTTCCATTCAGACCGGTTTAAACTCGACGATCAAGTGCAACACAAACACTACTTCGCACGGGGACACTTGCCTAGGGTTCAGAAGGCAAATGGACTCGGACACAGCATGGATACAAGATGCTTAGGTATTCGCGCTTGAGATTCATGCTTTATTCTGATTCTTCGTGGTAGGCTGAACATAATGTTGAAGCGTTACCTCTAACTTTGCCGACTTTCTATGGAACTTTTAATTGATGAGCTTTGTAAGCTTTGACTTTGCCATCCATTTTTACTCTAACAAGATATACCTGGATACCTGATGGTCCACTATCACCGGTTGTGCGGGCCTCAGGATAATCACCATTTTTTGGAGTTTCGCTGTTTAACTGTTGTAGTTCACTAGAGTCTCTAGGTCAGCCTAGCCAAATTCTGCCCCAGATTGTCACCACCACAGGCAGTCGCCGCCCTTGTTTATGAGAGGGAGATCTGCCACCATGCGAGTAGTTTGATCCTAGGGCGATGCGGATCCTTGTACTCTCAGCTGGGCTTCCTAATGCAAACACCGGACTCCTTCTCAGCTTGGGAGAACATGCTGGGTGAATGAATACCTCCGCGGTACATCGCAGCCCTACACCCAGGAACACGTCTCAGCCACGATGAGGCAATAAACTGTTGAGAGGCATAACTAACAAGACATAACTAAATACAAATTTGCAGTCTCTTAAGAAGGTCCTGTTGCAAAAGAGCATCATAGCTGTTTACTTCAGGTTGATGAGCGTCGGAGACCATCATGTAAGGGTGCTCCACAATAGACATGTATTTGGTTTGATCCTGCGACCCGTCTATGCCAAGCGTTCGGTCCCTTCGAAGCCAGCAAATTGCAGCCGGACTTGTCTTGGAGTAAAGCAATGATTTATTTGACATATCTTTTGAATGGTCTTGTGAACTGATCTTGTTGGGCTGACTCGAGGTTGGCATAGGTTTTCGTTGCCGTTATTGTTGGTGTTGTTGGTTGATGGCTGACGTTTCGGCTTTTTCGTCTTCCTCAGTGCCGTCCTGTAACGAGTGGGACATAATCGTTTTGATAAATGGGTAGACCACTAAGAGTCAGTGGCAGATATGCTTTCAGTCTTCTATAGCGGCGCTTGAGAAAGTTCATTGCATAGCGTACTCTTCGTGTGTTGATCGGCTCGGGAAGCTTCGTCGTTTACTGTGTTTTCGATAAATTATAATTCATGGAAAACAACTCTTCCGGAACTCTGCCGTCCTCAGTATATGTAGAATAGAAGTGCTCGGTTTAATATTAAAGATGTTCCAAAAAATTTTAGGACGAATGAAATATTTGTGGAGAAAATCGTTCGAAATCAGGACATGTTGTTGAAAATGCCCCATCATGTGCGAATTGAAATCAGTACACTTTGTGAATATGCCGAATTGTTTTCGAAATATCGCATTTTGGTCTGACTAAAGACTGATGCAGTAGTGGCCTTGGATGTTTACAAGAACTCGGTATTTCTTGGAAAGGTGAAGAAAGCAATCCGATTTGTTCCGTTGTTAACTGCTCCACCTTTTTCGTGGTAAGTTCTTGTCGGTTAGACAGTATTTGGTTGCTCAGTGGATGATTATGCGTTTCTTGTCTATGCGGGCTAGTCATCATTAGCACTGTTGCGACGTCACTTTGCGTCAGGTTATGAATACGAAGCCGATCTAGTTGTACATGTCAATGATCGTATGCGTTCGTTTATAATCAGAGCACGACAACGTCAGTATAGCGAGCGATCTGACCTATTCGAGGTAATCTAGAAGTTTTTTGGCATGTTGATAACGTCAATGAGCTGGCTAATGTGATTACGAAGTCACTTAGGACGTTTGAGGCACATTTTTTTGTTCATTCTCTATGCTTCACACCATTTTCGAAAACTGTAGAAATTTTGTAAATCCTACTGATGACTGAAGTTTTGAAGGAAACGGTGCAATCAAGGGAGGGGCGGTCCGCTGCTCAGCATGGATCTGACGAGGAAGTGTATATGGCCGTTCACTCCTGGTCTAAAAGGTACAACGTCTCTATTTTCGCTTGTAGCTATTTCTGTTTCACATATTCGATGTGGTCTTTTGTAGTCGTTCAAGAGAAATTTTTATGTTATTCTGTCCTAGGTATCCTTTTATTTTGTTTTTTTTTCCCTAGTTTTTTCTTCGTGTGGTTCGAAACCCTGGAATGATCTCTGCTTCGGTGACTAAGAAGTAGTTAAATTATGCATTTCTTCGTTATTTTTGTATTAGTTTTTGGACGGTTAGAATACCTCTTTTAAGGATCGTTTGTTTGTAGGATGTTGTTTCGAAAATAGTGCTATCATTCGTTGTTAAACATTCGTGTATAATGATTGTAGTCTTCACCTGCCTTCGTATGACTCCATCGAGGAGAATTTTTCTTTTTATACAGTCGCGAATTCGTTGTGCTAATAAAAATGCCTCTTATGCCTCTACTTGTCGATTGAAAGGTTTTTGATTTCTTATGATTTTTTTTCTGTGATATACCAGCTAGAATACCGTCGCTGGAGTTCAGGTACATTTCGCAGTTAAGGTCTCATTGGATCCGGGAATTTGGAGATGAACTTGAAATCATAACAGTGTATGCTGAGCTTCATCGTCCTCGGTTCACTTTCGTCGTTCGTAGCGGTCCCTATAGATACCTTCGAAACAGGTAGTTTGAGCACTGAAAGAACTCTGTTGTACAACAGCAATATTTGAAAACTTTCACGACCGACTTTCTATTAACCTCGGCATTGAACAAGTAATTTTTTTCGGATTTTTGTTGGGCATGGAAACCTCATAGGAAGCGGTGAGTGTGCGAAGCTGTGTTCAAAGTGGTTGAAATCTTGGTTTGGAGTTTCTTTGTTTGGTTATGGAGGCGTCTGGCCGAGTGGTTTGCTATCAACTTGACCTTTCCAGGCTCTGAGGAAGGCGAAATCCGCCGAAACGTCAGCTTAATCGTGAACAAAGAATAATAACACCTCGCGTTTGCTCAACAAAAATACGAAAAAAATTATTTGAAAACTTTGTCTGTGGTCTGCATTTCTGTTTTCTCGACGCATCATTCCACAAAAACATGTTATAAGGGGATATATTTATTCAGTAACTCTCGCACAGTGTGCTTGTCTTGAAATTGCTGGCTGACGATTTTTTTCAGGATCCCACACAGGTTCTACCCATTCTGTTCCCTTCAGTTTACATCGATCCAACGTGACCGATTCTTGATCGAATGTCGATTGGACGCAGGTGGTCGCTATAATTCCAGGTATTTAGATAACTATGCTTCATGTTGTGTTATTTCTCAGTATGAGGGCCAAGGACTAGGTCACAATTGAATCGTCAGGATATCCAGTAAATGCAAAGAGTACATATGCCTGCGAATGTTTCCATTTCTCTCGTTTGGTTAAACTTAAGATGGTTAGAATTAAAATTCCTTTTCTATAACTGCCACATTGGCTTGCTTTATCGTGTTTTTTTTTTCGTAATTTCCGTAGTTTCACATAAGGAAAAAGAGAGAGGCCACTTGGAAAGAACGACAGCGATTACTCTGAACCTTCCCTAAGATACCTTGAAAGATTGAAGTGAACGAGGTCGCGAGTTATTGTCGTTTCATTCTTTCTATGTTCAAATTTCAGTGCTGAACAACTCTTCATTGATATAAAACTCTTTGCAAATTAAAGTTTATAGCACCACTGTGTCAGGTGTTATCCCTTCAAACATACAACATATAAAACTCTAATTTACTTTGTTTTCTCTTTATTTACTGGGTTGATGTTACACTAAGTTTTACTAGGCTTAGAGAGTTGCTTTTTTTTCCATTTTATACCTGAAAGAATGCTAGCTGTTATAGTTTTCCAACTTTATACATCAGTCCCACTAAGAAGAGAGTGGAGCAGAGACACAAATGACTAGTTAATGGTCACCACACAATGTATAGGTTTTTATATACTGCCCATTATTTTCTCATGGGAAGGTATTGTGTGAAACACATTCTCAGTTCTAAGATATAATTGCAGAACTTAGATCCCAGGTTAGATTCGTACCTGCGATTATGTCTCCGTGGAGCTCACCTCTTATCCACTGTACCACTGAGGCGTTCGCTATTCGTAATATCTACACTACCTTGTATTGAGTTCAACTTAGTACTCAACCACTGAAAGCTACAAAGTAGTAAGTGACACAAGGGCCACTACAAGATTCATGCATCGGTGACTACCACCGCTACAATGCTTTGTTAGACCACTCACCGCGACATCATCATTAACACATTCGTCTCTTTAATCCACTTAGCTTAGATTTCACTATTATAGCGGAATCATATGTGGTTGCACATTGCCTTCAAAATCTGCAGCTTTTTCACTATCATCGATCATTACTCAGTTCTCTTCCGTGTTCTTATACGTTCACCCCTAGACCTTAGAGCAATAGAGCAAAACCTCTTCTATAGCCATATCCTATGTTCAACCTGATAAGTCCTCGAGTTATCAAAAAAGTGGTTGCTTTTTGTTGAAAATGTTAATTTTTCTTATTAGGACGCCATGTAGGCCATCAGCTGTGTCAGGTGTTATCTCTTCGAACACCCGGCTTTCATCAATGAATTCCACTCCTTTCTTTCGTGTACTTTTGCTGCTCAGTGAGTGCAGCTTACTTCGGGAACACGAAGATCACTACCATTTCAGCAAAATACTCATTGTCCTCTTTCAAATAATCGCTTATTGTGCATCAAACTTCCTCAGCGAGCGACATCTCAGCTGTAGTGAGGTTGTAACTAATTGTGAGATGAATCCCACGTAAACGAAAGTTTGACACTCTGCCTTTGTGTGAGATAAAATTAAAAAGAGGGGCAATGGACTGTTTAGTGATAGTGTCAACTAGATTCTTCTCATCAAAGCTGATGATTACGAATTAATCAGTGTAGATAGTTATAATGCAACCGAACCTTCATGTACTGCAGAAAGATACTGCGGAGAACGGAAGTTCTAAGCACTCGCTGAAGGTTCCCCGAGGTCACCTCCAGATAGTCGCGATCTCACTATTCATCATTTAACTACAGTTCTCAAGTTACTACGTGACCACGCACAAATTGGCATTCCGCGATGGATATTTCAGCGACTTCAGTAGACGACTTGCTAGCTCACACTTTATGTTCTTATCATTGTCGTTGAATTTAAGGCTTCCTTCCTCATTTGCGGCCTACATTGTCATTCTAGTCCTGAAGCTCAACTCTGGCAGAGTATCTGATTTTGCTTATGATGATACCGATTATTTCACCCCTTAACACTCCCTGTTCAGTGTTTGAGATTGTTAATGATGAAGGGATCCTATGGAGGGAAAAACTATGCCAGACCACTTTATCCAATGGATCTAGTCTAATCACTCAACGAATGAAAAGATATATCAACGAGTTGCTTGTTTTTATTGGTTTCAGGCGATTGTCACCCGAATCGTTCGTACCCACTGTTGACGCGCTCCGTCGTTCGACCTCGGAAGTCCCACCTTCGAGTGTTGATAATTTTAATTCTAATCGCTGTACATCTTGTTTCTTCGTTTCCTCTGGTGAAGTATGGAAGTTCCTAGTTTACTTTTTATGTAGGAAAACTGAAGAAATATGACCGCCTAACAACATTGAGGAGCTAAACATAAAGGAGACTGTTTTCGCTTCAAAGTACCCAGTACCTGGTAACCTCTGTCTCTTTGAAAATGTTTTCATTCTTCCTAGATTTAACAGTTTGTCATAGATGACGAGGTATCTTCTGGTTCTCCAACTTTCTTTTAAAAGACCTGAATTTCGCTGTTTCTTCTGCAATATTTAACTCAATTAAGGCATTTTGTGATTAAAGCAGTCTAAAAGTTCATTTGAAGACTTACGGATCAAAAAATTGACTTGTCATGTGGGTGATATGGGATGGCTGTCTGACCAATAAGCTCACTATGGTCTGAAATCTCTTATAGTACAAAATATTTCTAAAAAACCTGATCTTGTAGTGATAAATGATTTTTCTTATGTTACGGAGACCTTCTAAGACCTTCTAACACTTGTTTGCTATTTTTGTAACTCATATGTGCCTCATTCAGTCCGTCGAGCTGACACGTTGTCGTCCAAGTCTTGAAAGCAGGACAGCTTGAATCTTTAAAGTGTAGCTCAGGTGAAAAGTATCAGACTCAAACCTAATGGGAACTGTAGAGCTGCGCGAACCTAGTAAGTTATCCATTCTGTACGATGGAATTATTGTGGTGTTTTGGCCCAGGACAACTGTGTTGAATTTCCAAAGCAAGTGTCCTAGTTTTTCCTTTTCGCTTGTCTTTATCAGGCTTCTGTGTCGTAATCTGCAATTACCTCTTGAGATTCTTCTTCGAATTATCTTCCGATGGAGCTACCGTCCCGCATCTGTAGCCTCTGCCCTCACTGAGCGTAGGCTTTACAAAGCACACCTGGCTCTAAGGTTCTTTGTTGACTGTCCACAGAAATCGATTAGTTTTGTAATCTCTCTATGTTCATTCGCATTTAGTGACCGTTGCCCATATCTTTATTGACGTCTTTACTCTGGCTTTCTTCCTAGTTCACAGGCGTTGTGGTCCACTTTGAAGTGTTCTAGTTTTTGGAGATGTTTTCGATGTGTATAGTACAGGAAATCAATTGCTTTTCCTAACCAAGGTACTGTAGTGGCGAACGGTTTTGAGAATGTCGGTGAGAAGCTTAGTTCCATGAGATAATGCTTATTGTTTGAACATTGCCAAATACAACTCTTTTATGTTTTGCGCTCTCCTTCCATTGAATTGCGCGAAGAAGATTGTGTTCCTTTGGCTACCACCTCTGTCTCTGTGATCAGCCGTTAAAAACAATTGATGTGTCATTCATATTGAGGAATGTGATAGTGTCTTACATGTTCTTTTGACAAAATGGCTCGATCGCATAGTTGTACATCACCATTGTGCACAGTCAAATTAAGGCCGCCAAGTGCTCGGGGATTGAAGCAATCGTTCAGTTCAATTCGGAACTACTGTCGAATGGTTCGAAATCGAGATGCCACAAGCACTGATTTGTCTGATATTATTTTCTAATCCGCTGCTTTAGCACATGTCTTCTTTGTTTACACACTTGGATAGTTGGATGATCCGTCTTTACTGGTCATGCGCGCCCCAGCATTATTTCTATTGTTTCAGAATTTTGCCGGTTTAACCATCGTTGTTCCCTGGAGTGCCGAGGTAAGCAAGGACAAGTCTGACCCAGATCGTCACCACCACTGGCAGCAATCGCCACCCTTGTTGATCAGAGAGGGAGTTGCTACCGTGCGACCTGTTGGATACCAGAACTGTTATGGATCTTGAAATTCGTTTGCTCTTAACTGGGCTTCCTCATGCAAACGTCGAACTTCTTCTCAGCTTGGGAAACCCTAATGGGAGGATGAATCCGCTTGCTCCATATCGCAGTACAACACCCAGGAACACCACCTAATCACAGTGAGGAGGTGAACCGTTGGGAGGATCTCCTTTGTTTACGAGAGTTTATTCATATATGCGGGTGTGGGTGCGTTTTCGTTTATGCAGATTTTCTGTTCGGGCAAAGGCATCAAGTGACAAGGAAGTATATGGGAGGCGGTTAGGAGTCGCATCCAACAAACAGTCTCCCCTTCTACTCAGGAAAACAGCAATATATGCGTATGTATCATGCACTGAGCACAATAATATAATTGGGGCTCATTCCCCTGACAACGAAACAGCTCTTGCTACGTTGGGTCGGGAATCCCGCACGTAACATCACGGCTCTGAGGAAGGCGAAGTCGCCGAAACGTCAGCCATCGATCAGTAACATCAAAATCCTTCGTGTAATTCGTGCAGTTTTTATCATCATTGGAAATTTTTATCTTTGTTTCTTCACGACGTCTACAATTCGTTGTACTCCATATTTCGTCCCTAAATGAGTTAAACGCACCGTAGTATGCTTAAGTTGATTACAGATAAAATCGAAAGTACTACGAATTTCCGAAAAGACGGAGTTTGCTGGCACATCAGACACCAGTTTTTCGTCTGCTCTCCTACGTACTTCTTTCCTTTGCCCTATCACTTGAGTGTGTGCGTTTCCAGTTTATTAGTTGTCAAAAAATACTTTTGAAAGCCTAATCCGAAAAATTTAAACAACACAGGCTACGCCTTGTGTTTTTTTAATTCAAAAAAAAAATAATTCGACTCCACACTTGTACATCACCATTATGCGCAGTCAAACTGAACCCACGAAGTGTTCGGATGGTGAAGAAATCGTTCAATTTGTTTGGGACTGCCCTCGAATGGTTCGGAATCGAGATGCCATAAGCGCTGGTTTCACTCATTCTAGTTTGGAAGCGTCCAGTGCGAGTGCATAGACCATTGAAAACATTAGAAAAATCCCAATCTTGCCTTCACAACATTCGTTTCGCTGAGAAGAGCTACGTTATAGTACAGGACACTTATTAGGCTATGGTGGAGCCGTTAAGGTATCTACTGTTGTTTTTACTTGAGTAATGTTTGTTGTTACGTCAATCTTTGGTGATGAGAAAATTTGCTTCGTATTCTCGTTGAGCAAACGCGAGGTGTTATTTTATTCTTTATTCATGAACAGGCTGACGTTTCGGCGGATTTCGTCTTCCTCAGAGCCTGGAAAGGTTAAGTTGACAGTGATTTATTCGACCAAACACCTCCATAACCAAGCAGAAATAACGCTAAATAAATATTTCAATCACGTTGAACACAGCTTTGCACACTCACCGTTTTCTATGAGTCTTCCACTGAGCATGTCGCATGGAGACCAACCGCACAGAATTCACATGGAAGCGTAATGTGCCCCTCCCATCAGAATAATTTATATACAAGAATTTACAAGCAAGTGTTCTATATTTGCGCCATGTCTACCATCCACTTATTTGTGTAGACTAAACTATTCTCATTTGATGACGATCAAGACTCATTTGATGATTTCTTAGTCATAACTTCTCAAACCATTCCGTGAAATTTTTACAAGAGAAAAAATGTTCCGGACCCATTTTCATGTTTACACTTGGTCTCGCAGAATGCATTCATTCAGTGGCTGAGTCTGATTTCTACAATAATTGTGTAATTTGGTCGTAACTTGAGGTTTGAGGACAATCCCTGAATGCTTTTCCTCGGCTTTTTATCTATTCTGCAACAATTGCAACGTGTTTGATCTGTTGAGCTTCTGATATCCAATTTATTTGTAGGTGGATATCACTTCTAACGCGAGAGGAGCACTTGGATAATTTGATGGCCACTTACGATATGAATGGTCGTGACGAGATACAGATTAAAGGGTCTCCATGCCTGTTTTTGACGAAAAGGTTGGTTTTTCTAGTTCGTTACTCTGTGTATTTTTTACACAAATTTCAATTAGCTAAAGGATTTCTTCGAACAGCATGTCACCGTAGTCCAGAGATTCGTTTTGTAAAGTCTGGCCGTAGATTTTTCGATGTTCGCACCGTTGAAGTTAAGCTTTGTGTTATAGTTACAGTGTCTAATTTTGTTCACTAACACGCTTTTCGTTCTGCAGGAATGGATTAGTATCGCTGTGAAAAGTGACAATTTCTTAGTCCTTCTGACGGAGATCTACCACTGTTTGACTACAGATGGGAATGTAGGTACAAATTAATCCCGACGCTTTATTTTTCACTACGCCTTCCTCCACCATTACGCAATCGGTGATATCATGAGTGGTATAAGGTATCGTATCTATTCATAGTATGTTGGCTTTTAAACCTGCATTTCGTAACACTTTGATTACGTCTTAGATTCCCATTCTTATTCTGATTTCTCTGCCACTTCTTTTCATCTCCTGGTCTCATGCTTCATTGTTTTTCCGTTCATCCTTTGGTATTTCTCTTGCTCTCTCTTTCGCGTTACTTTTTTGTGATTCCGCTTAATTTCTTCGTATATTCCATTATTTGGTACATTAAATAGGGAGCTCTACGAAGCTTTCCATGCGGTCTACTGAAAATGCTTGATTGTTTCGTTAAAAACTAATCCACCTAAGTATTTGGTGATATTTGTTTCTTGTTTGTTCTGTTAAAAGTCCACGCCTCAACATTGGTAAACAGCACCTCAAAGTATTGTAGCAGTTGCTGGTTCCTCTGTACGTTTTTGTGTCGAAGGTACTGAAAATGGTGCTTTATATCCCATTTCTTTTGCTGTTCATTGTTCGCAGCATGTTAGGCCTAGTCGCAGTATTGGTGCTGTATGATTCTACAGTGCGTCCTTCATCGGGAAAGTCATCTTTTGTGAGGCTTTCCGTCGTTGGTTATGTTGATGTATGTTACCTCGATAATGTGTGTTGTATGCTATAAGTTGTTCACAATGATTACGCACTCAACTTCCCTGCTCATTACACCCGCCGCTCCCGTTCATTGTTGGCCTTTGCCATCGTTGAAATTCAATCTACATCAAAAATCGTTAAAAGTGAAATATTCGACGAATAAATTGCTTCCTATTATACATGTTCTAACGAAAGTCAGGAGTATTTTTGTGCGAGTGCCTTGTGTCTCTTAACGAACGAAGTTTATTTCACCATCTGTGTAAGCAAAACCTGTGCTACTGCACAGGTGTTGGTCTGACGTATGTGCAAAAAATATTCTGTCAGAGATGATTCTCAACTAGAGAAGTGAATGATTTTACCGAGTTACGCCTCATTGACGTTTCCCTCATAAAGTCTTACCATTAGTGTATCTTATTAGTGTACCTTATTAGGTCCCGAATTTTTCTTCGAACCCGATGATAATGGATAGGCTGAAACAGGAGAATCGGTGATCTCCGTTATGATGTGAACGGGAACATGGAGACAGATTGGGAGAATAAAAAGACGAACGTCAACTTTCGATTCCAGTGAGCATTGTTTAAAAAACGAAGCACAGCGTCTCTTGACTACAGCGTCTTTTTGTCATTAGACTCAATATGTGCTTAGAACTTATTTAGAGGGCAGATGTAGCCCGTTATTAGAGGCGCTCTGAAGTACACATGAGGTCTTTGGTTCCATCCAGCTCTCTGGGTTTACCGATCCTTCCTTCCATCCGGCATAAGCAGACTAATGCCAGGCTTACAAGGGAAAGGCTCTCTCGCTCTCTTATTCATGCCCACTGTCTCCATAGTGAAGATCTGGGAATGCTGTAGTAGAGCTGCCCGAGGAATCAAGGATGAATCAATGTTGCCCTTCAAGGATTTCAATCAGTTTACTCACTGTGAGCAGGTGATAAGCAAACGCGGTTGTAACCAACTTCTACGCACCCTTTCATATTTTTTCACGAATTGTGCGTGTTTCTTTATCTGACACCTTCCTTAGACGTTAGACGCTATAAGCATATATTATTATACTAACTATAGGAGAAAACAACAGTTTTGGTTAAAAAAAAAACGAATTAAAATCAAATATTTGTCTGTTGGGAAGTCGTCACCGTTTTCCTACGTCATTCTTTACCGCAACCGCATTTGCTGAATGAACGTCAATAAGGCGAGAGAATTAGTCTGAGATACGATGCTAAACCACATACATTCTTCTTCCCCATCACTACTGGATTTCTGAAACTTATCCAAGATGCCTCAAGAGTTTTGCGTGACGATGTGTTTGATTCTTTCGCTAGAATCGTGGAAGCTTTAGAACTGCCATAGAACTCTTCCAACCAGTGCTTCCTGGTGGCACCTCTTAGTAGTGGCGCTTATACATTTTGATGTGAATCCTAGAAGTCGTCGAGCAAGGAAAGGCTCGTGTACCAACTACCAGCAATGTGACGTTTTCCACAGACTATATTTTCACGAGGAATTTACAAAAATATATATTCTGCTCGTCGAAGCAGGCCGTTACCAATTTGTCAACCCTAGAGCGATGAGAGGCTAGGACATCGCTATCACTGTTCAATCCGCCCAATAATAAGTTAATATGGTCTAGTAGATTAAAAGGATAAAGGACAAAGCTGTCCTCGTTGATCAATCCCTGAGGGACATACCATGCATTCGATTTCGTTAACAGTCGTTTGGAGGTGTTTGCTTGCATATTTGGCCTTTACAGTGAGTCGCGGTGCCCTTCCGATGTATCGAGGCAGTGCTGCTATCTTTTCAGGCAAGTTTGGTACGACCGACCACGGAGGGATGGAAGCTTTGGTGAGCGTTGGGCGCGGGGATCGATCTCATGTGTAATGCGAAACGCCTTCTACCACTTAGCTACACATGCCTCTTGCAGCTCATTATAGAGAGCAAATTCTATAGAATGAAGAGAGAAGCGTACAAGAGAGAGTGAAAGAAAACAAAAAGAACACACTGGCGAGAGAAGTGAAGAATGACGACGATAACTTCACAAACGTTCAATTCGATACCCGAATCTTCTAAATTGTGTTTCAAGCGTGTCAGAATAGTGGCTTTAACATTTCTGACAGAAGTTGTAGGAAATTCCAGTAACATCCTTGAAGTTGCTCATTTTCCAATCAGCTGATTGGTTTTTAGTTCCAATTCAAATCAGCTATAAGTCAGTCACGCCTTAAAGAGGTCATCTCAGTCCCACTGCAAATTTTGTCAGTTCAAATAACAACTATCGCAATCCAAAGACCTTTACCAGATTCAACTTTAAATGAAGTAGAATGAGAAATGGACACTATGAAAGTTGTTATCTTTTTTTAAAACGATGGAGCAGAGTTTCTGCCAGATTCATTCATATTGTCAACTTCACAAATCCCCTACTTACCGAAAACTGCATGGGATATTTCGAATACCAGCGTCTCCTTTTTTGTAAGGCATGGTAAGCTCAATTTTTTGCACATGAATTTTCCGCAACATGATTTATATTTTTGTAATACTGTTTTTCGCTAGAAGACCCATAAGGGTTGAAAGTCAGCGTTTAAAAAAATTGCAAACAACGACGCAGAATCGGACGGTCGATTGTTTTTCTTAACCCCCGGAAAACTAAATTAAGCTACACCCTCAGAAAACGATGTTTCGAAACCATTTAAGAATAATTTTCATATATTTTCGGATATCCTTTAATAAGATACCTTTTCTTGTAACATCGTGAAAAATACGATTGGTTCATTAAACATTCAGACAACAAAGAAAAAATTACCCAGTTCTTGGAAATTGCCGAAAGGCACCTGTCTTCGAATCCTTGGAAATGTTGCGTTGACGTGCGTTCAGGACCACAGTGCTCTCTAAACGGAAAGCAAACGACGAAAAAGGAAGAACATCAAAGTTGGCTAAAGATCAGATGGCTGAGGAGCATCTTCAAAGCCAGTTACTGCTCATCGATGCACCTGTACAACATGCGCTCCCGTTAACCCTAGAATAACTCGGATAGGCGCCACAAAACCCAGTTTTTCTTGTTACGTGCTAGGAAACCTCCAGTTGAATCCTCTCGTTCTAAGGAATTGTTGATCATCATATCTCCTGTCCAAGGTTTTCGTGAAAAACTCTAAGCATCGGATCGATGACCTTCCTACAACATGTTCGGCGCCCTGCGGAATGCGGTCGCTAGCGGTTTCTTTCTATAGGTTACCGTTCATACGCATTACGTACCCGACCCACCTGATTTTTCTCTTCTTTTTGAGTACGAAGGCTACTTAGATTTTTGATCATCGACATAGGTCGGAAATTGGTACTCCGTCCTCCACTTGGATGATTCAGGATACTCCCAATAGCATAGCTTCGTCTCCGCATCCGATAGCGCTGAATGATCTTCTATCTTGCTTGCGTAGCGACTAGGCTTTTCACGTACATGTTAAGCAGGGATAATGGTGTAGTCGAAGAAGTGGGTACGGAGTCCGGTGTTCCTTGTTATCCTCGGTACATCTTAGGTCAGTGCTCTTAAAAGTCCTCTAATCCGCTTTCATCCTTGTGCTCAGCTCTGTGGCTAAGTCGTTTATCATTTTGACTTTCCCAAATAAAGGGATATAGCTGAAGCATTCGGAGATATTCATTCCCCTAAGCGTATATGCAGCATAAGAAACCAACGCGTTCCTCATTCACATCAGTTTCATGAGATCTAGCCCAAGACCTAAATTCCCATATGCATTATCAAAGTCTGCAACAATTCTTTCTGCCAGGACAACGCTTGATGTAATAGTAACGACATTATAAAGAGAGTTAAGACGTCATAACTGCCGGTCACTAGTTTCCACCTTTGTTCGGTAACAGTACACGGTTCGCGTAACGTTCTGACAGCAGGAGATAATTTTGGCTAGCTTCAACCCTTCACACGTTACATGCTAGAATGCAACGCACCTTTTCAATGGAACACCAACAAAGCTGTGTTATTGTTCAAAAAGAGTTGCCTCTACGATATTGAAAACTGATTTCTGAAAACATCCAATCTGATTTCTATTTGTCGCCTTCGAACTTCTCACTCGAGTCTTCTTAAACAGGACTGAGAGAACAGCGAACGAAGGAGGCCCATATGAGCAAGCAGGGAACCAAAGTGGATTGAGTACGATAGACCCGTTTAATAACAACACACATCGAAGTATTGCGAGAGTGCAACAGACCGCTTGGTATCACCTTAATCAGCGCAAAAAAAGGGTTTTTGAATAAGGTAAGATAGAAGCAGTCATGGAAGCACTCGTGAGCGAGGACAACTCCGCTTAAAGGGATTCTTCGTTAGGTATGGAAAAACTTTAGATACAGAATATTACTATGCCATAAGGACGTTAACGTCGACGTCAAAAGTGGGGTTGCGCAACACGATACCATCTGACCGAAATTATTTACCATCACCCTCAAGACCGCTCCAAAACTGATGAAGGGGGAGCGATCCGATTGGGGAGCTCACAGGACCATCCAGGATATAGTGAGGAAAACAGACAACAACTCTGCGCAAATCTATTCGACATCAAGGTTGTTCCTGTCTTAACGTATGTATCAGAACCCTGGTCGTTACCTAAGCAAAATGAAGCGTCACTCATCGTTATTGAATGTACAGTCGAAACGACGGCGCTAGGGACATCTTGGATCACACAAATAAACGAAAGATTGAGTAACTCCGACCTACGTCAAGAATCAACAATCAAGGACCCCGTTCTGTACACAAAACTGTCATAAATAGAGTGTGTTCGGCACGTCTCTTTTCTTCATCTACGGATTACAACCTACCCATTACCTCAGTATATCAATCACATGCAGGATATATGCAACACGGCACCGTAATATGAACAGCGGAAAGAGAATATACTATTTTTTATTTTTATTTGACCCGTCTTCACGTCTGTTGTGCGAATTCTAGCTTTTTTCACATTCAACTAGTTTACTCCTATTCATCATTCACGAAGACCATCCAGTTTACGTATGGCTTCAGTTCCTGCTTCAAGATTTCTATTTCACCTTAAATGTCGTAAAATGAAAGGTGAAAGGAAACTGGGTATTTGAAAAAGTCACTGCTTTTTTTTAGAGATGCCATGGATCTGCCTCATAAGAGGGATCCAGAGCCTCTTAGCCGCAAGCCTACGTGGCGCTTCCCAGTTGACGGATAGGGGGTTCATCGAGAACCAAAAGCGACCTTTGCTTCCTTGAGATGCAGGTGGATCCAGGAAAAGCGCTCTCTGTTTCTGCTGCGCCTAATTTACACATACCTTCTGTATTTGCTAAGCGTATTCATGCATGTGTGTGTGTGGGTGCGTTTTCGCTTATTCGGATTGTATTCTACGAGCCAATTCATCCAGAAGCCTGTAATCGGTTGATAGAGAAGTAAATGAGAGGCGATCAGGAGTCGTTTCCAGCAAATAAGCTCCATGTACTTTCTGGACAAACCTGGTAAGCTATCCGTGAGTATATCCAGCCCCCGTTCATAGCTCAATGACCTATACGTGGGTATCAAAATGAACATGGTAGAAAAAAACGAGCTTTATTCCTCTGACCTCAAAAGAGCTCCCAATTTTACAGCGTTGGGTAGAACGAGTAGAGAGAGGCTGCTAAAATTTCGTGGCCCACGATTGGCCAATGGAAGCTGCCTGGATCACGAAGAACTGTGGTGACGATCTGTACCTACAATGCAAGTACACTTGCATCCGTGTCCTCGATAGAAGACTTGCTCATGGAAGCGGGAAGAATGAAGTACGACTTCATCGGCATCCGAGTCCTCGATAGAAGGCTTTTTTTTTCATTTATCATTTTTCATTTTTTTCATTTTAATACATTCTTCAACGTAATCATTAAAAATTTTAATGCTAAGACTGGAACGAAAAGAACGCTTGAAGAACGTCACACTGAGACTCACGAATTAGAGTGAAGCGAACAGGTTGAGCGGCTGTCCGAGTTAATTATGGCGACCAAGACCATTCCTTGGTAAATCGCAATTCTTGAAGCCCCACGCTTAACGCTGTATCTGGAAGTCTTCCAATGGAGAGTGCCACAACAAAATAGACCACATCATAGTAAGCAGAAGGTTTTGCCTGGCCAATGCCTTGCTGTCGTTTTACAAAAGCTGGGTAGTAGTTTGTTGACCAGAGAGCGGTATAACGTTTTCTGAAACCGGAGCGTGGACTCGATCCCATGCGTTTTGCAGGGAGTATCCAACTACTGCGCTGACGCGTTCCTAAAGGAATAGGTTGCAAAAACCTGAAAGGACTAGAGCGACGATCTGTGCCCACAGCGCACGCACGCTTGCCTCCGATTCCTCGACACAGATTTGATCGCGCAAGCGACAAGGGTAATGTAGGATGTGATCGGACTGGCGAAGACGAAGAGACGCCATCCATTCAACGCCGACTATGACAGCGGAGTAAAATGTTCCTCGGAACATGCGGCAGTAGAGGAGTCGGATGCATCGGCATTCTCGTCGACAGGAGTTCGGCGATGAAGACTGCTCATTCGATCAACAAACAACCCGAATTGAGCGTCTACGATTGAAGACACGTGGACCAATATCGGCTTACAATACTCGTCGTTCACTTACCGCTATGAAACTATGCTTTTTAAAATTGGGCAAAAAAGAACGTGTGGAGAACGTTATATTGTGATCTACGGATTATAATGGAAAAAGCAGAATGAGCGGCTGTTTGAATTTACCATGGCGACCAAAACCATCCATGGTAAGTCTCAATTCCTAAAGGCCCTCAACGCTGTACGTTGTGGTATCCCAGTGGGGAGTACCATAACGAAACCGACCACGACATAGTGAATGAAAGGTTTTGCCTAACCGACGTCGCTGTTGCCCCAAAATTCTATACGGGATCAGACCATCGCCTTCTTCGTGCAAGATTTTATTTTTCGTGAAAAGGAGAAAAAGGCATTAAATTCAAAAACCGAAGTCTCAGAACCACCATGAACTGGAGCTTATTCAATTCAATAGTTCGCTGTTAGAAAAATGCTGTTGTTTATAACACTGGCGAAAAATGCAATGGGTTTATTCAACATCTTCACGTTGGCGCTATGAAACCAGAGAGTTCTAAAGTCACCAAGAGACGCCCGTTTTTAGAAACACGCGAGCTGATACGCCAACGTGGAATTGCACGAGCTGCAGGCAACCGCGAACTAACGTCCGAACTTGCAAAACGAAGCAGACATTCGATAAAGAAAGATCTTAAAGACAGAAGAGCAGCAGTAATAGTTTAAGCTGCAGAAGCTGGGAAAAGCATTTACAGTGCCCAACGAATCGAGTTAAAAAGGCTTCTGACTCAGCTGATACAGAGAGGGTCACAGAAGCCCTGTACATCCAAGGCGTTTTTGCTCAGAACGTAGAGATTCTTTATGAGCTTCTTAAAAGTTTCACAGCCAAAATATCACCACTCTACAAAGATGGTAATATTGACATTTAAAGAATGCTTAAGCACGGCGACGCCATCTCGCAAAATTATTTACCGCCACCTTCAACAACATCATGGGAAAACTTTTAATACAAATAAAATATGAGTAACAACCAATGGCCGATAAGTATACTGTTTTTACTTCGCTGACAACGTCGTTCTTATGAGAGCAACAAGTACTAGCCGGGTAGAACGAACGCCATCCGACATTGACAGTGGTTGTGGAATAATTGGATTTTGACTAAATCTCCCCAAAACCACATTCGTGAAGAATCGATTGGTTTTATATGTATCATTTAAAATCAAACGAATGAATATTTGTAAATTATACAGGTATGCATCACAATGCTGCAAATTTTCATTTACTTCCTAATAATTTTTAATGGCAGGGTATAATATGGTATAAATGTGAATGACAACCGATGGACAAGAGCCGTTAGCGACTGGATTCCTGTGGTGTTAAACGGACTGAAAAAAGACTACCGACTCGATAGTCAGAGTTCTTCACAAAGAGCCTTGAAGAAAGATATGATGCTCGACGAGTGCCTTCAGCAAGCACAACCCACTACTCCTGGACGCGACAGGGAAAAGTGGAAGAATTACTGGCACTCGCTCGAGTCACTCGAAAATCAACGGGACTACAGGGGAGACAAGTGATTATGTGACATAACCATAATGTTGCTGAGATATCTGCAAACTCCGGACCGCAGGTGTCTGCGGTGGGAAACGAACGCGCTATTACCCTTTCCGGAGACTAACGCGTGATTTATACCATCGCTTTAGCTTAACTGGGTTTATGCTGATTTGTGCTCTTCAGATCAGTTCTGTTGACGGGTAATTGCTAATAGCGTCCATAGGTCAATGACACGGCTGAGACATAGGCGAAACGAAGGACTGGCATGGTGTGGCGGTGAACGCTTTAGTCGCCAGAAACGCTGATTGCGCGTACGTTCCTCACCGCAGACACACTTCTGACCATTGGGTTGTAGCTACATCGAAATTTTAACGCTAGTTTTGCAAAGAAATTGCATCGCTTGGTGCTCACACTTTGGTGCTGCTGTTGAATGTTTGCTAGGCNTAATATGGTATAAATGTGAATGACAACCGATGGACAAGAGCCGTTAGCGACTGGATTCCTGTGGTGTTAAACGGACTGAAAAAAGACTACCGACTCGATAGTCAGAGTTCTTCACAAAGAGCCTTGAAGAAAGATATGATGCTCGACGAGTGCCTTCAGCAAGCACAACCCACTACTCCTGGACGCGACAGGGAAAAGTGGAAGAATTACTGGCACTCGCTCGAGTCACTCGAAAATCAACGGGACTACAGGGGAGACAAGTGATTATGTGACATAACCATAATGTTGCTGAGATATCTGCAAACTCCGGACCGCAGGTGTCTGCGGTGGGAAACGAACGCGCTATTACCCTTTCCGGAGACTAACGCGTGATTTATACCATCGCTTTAGCTTAACTGGGTTTATGCTGATTTGTGCTCTTCAGATCAGTTCTGTTGACGGGTAATTGCTAATAGCGTCCATAGGTCAATGACACGGCTGAGACATAGGCGAAACGAAGGACTGGCATGGTGTGGCGGTGAACGCTTTAGTCGCCAGAAACGCTGATTGATCGTACGTTCCTCACCGCAGACACAGTTCTGACCATTGGGTTGTAGCTATATCGAAATTTTAACGCTAGTTTTGCAAAAAAATTGCATCGCTTGGTGCTCACTCTATGGTGGTGCTTTTGATTGTTTGCTAGGCTAGAGATCTTTCACTTTTTAGATATTTGAGGAATACAGCAGTCGGTTTATTAACGAATTGTTTTAGATTTGGTGTTGCTTTTAAAGTTTCTCATAGTAATAAAATTTCTAAAGTTCGAAATTATTCCAAAAAATCAAAATGAATTCCGAAAAAAGAACGAAGAATTCAAGTGCACTGGTAGCGTTATTAATTGATATTCCACCACGAAATTGGCCGCATCTGAAGCGCCGGCGGCGGCCATCCAGTTGCAGATCAACAACGCCGTGGAAAACCACTTCCACTCACAGACGTCCATTCGGGATTGACGTCATGGAATAGCGTAGTAATCCCATAAATTAAGTATACTGTTGCGAGCACTGTAAAGAACAGCATTTTCTTAGCACCTCGTCTGGTTTCGTTTGAAGTAGATATTTTCTAGCAATAAATCGTCTAATTGTCTTTATTGTTATACTATTATTTTTGGTAGCACTACCGCTATCTGGTAATTTCTCAATCTAGAATGATTTTAGTCCGTTCTTCTACAACCTGTTTAGTAGATCCTACTGCTGGCCGCAAAAATAAAATAGTATCGATTAATTTTTAGCAATTAATTAAATAGTAATTAAATAGTGTTACCTAGTGTATAGCATCCGCGTAAACTAAGTTAAATTTTTAGCTCGCTTTTGTCGCCTGGTAAGTGGAAAACAATGATCGACATGTTAGAACGGCTCGTTGATATCGTAATACCAAGTAGTTAAGAAGATTCGGTCGAAATTTGCTGCTCGCCTTTGTCTGTGCCACGCGGGACTTCTTCTGATTAGCACTCACAATGCCAAACATTTCAAACTTGGATAATTAAACCGTTTATTATAATTATACAACAATTATGGCATAACAGTACAATTGTACATTTAATACAACGATGATACAAGTAATGAATAGGCGCAGTTTGATCACTCGCGATCAGGATGCTTATGAGTGAAGAGGTTATCATATGACTTCTACTACATGAGATGGATGTGAGGAAAAGACATGGTGACTTAGGCATCCTTGCT